>JAJIBD010024360.1:0-97953 GCA_021461705.1 Cryptotis parvus
AAAACCAAATTCCAAACAGGATCGACCACTGTCTCCTTCCGGCAAAAATTCTCACAACGGGGAGAAAAGGCTGCAAAGTTTAAGAAGAGAACTCCCAGAACGACCACCAACTGGGAACTCTTTGGCATCATAGCAGCAACATGGAAAGATACCACCATTGACGACATCGATGAAGAATACAACCGACTGGTTCAGCACCTCCATGATTGTGCGAAGAATGCCGAGAGAGAGAAAGACACAAAAGGACACCAGTCTTTAGAAACTCTCGAGCTCATTCGCCAACGTGGCAAGGCACGAGCCTCAGGAGAAAAATGCTAAGGATAAGGCTTGCTAATTGGTGCAGAGAAGTGATAAAAGAAGACCTCAAAGACAGAAGAGCAGAAATACTGGAAGAATTAGCAGAAGCAGGGAAAAGCATTCTCACCACCCTCCTGTCCTTCGCCAACTCTAAGACCAAGATGACTGCCCTCTGATGCCCTGCTGGATCTATCACATCTTCCAGAAAGGCAATGGAGAAGATTATCCAGGACTTCTACTCAAATCTCTTTGATAGCTACATCCACCTGCCCACATACCAAATTCCACAGGATGGATATGTCATTCCCAACGTTCTTCCTTCTGAAATCCGACATGCCATCTCATCGGTAAAGAAGGGAACAGAACCAGGCCCAGACAAAGTCAGACCGGAACACCTGAAGAATCTGCCCTCGGTACTCATCAATACACTAGCTCGGCTCTGCGAATGCAAGGTACCCTCCCAATTGAAAACCAGCAGGACAGTTCTACTTTTCAAGAAGGGAGATATTCACGACATTGGCGACTATCGCCCCATCTGCCTGTTGTCCGTTATCTACAAGCTGTTTACATGAGTCATCCTGAACAGGATTGGCAGAACACTAAATGAAGAACAACCTTGCGAGCAAGCTGGCTTCCGGAAAGGATTCAGCACAATGGACCATATCCACACAGTAACCAAGCTCATTGAGGTTTTCAGGGAGTACAAGATGCCGCTCTGCCTCACGTTCATTGATTTACAGAAAGCCTTTGATTCTGTGGAGACTAAAGCAGTCATTGAAGCCCTAGCCAAACAGGGTGTTCAAACCCAATACATCAAGATCCTTCATGAGCTGTATTACGGATTCACCACCAGGATCTCACCATTCTACAAAGAAGTGATCATTGATGTCAAAAGAGGGGTTCGACCTAGTGATACCATTTCACCAAAACTCTTCAGTGCCACCCTCGAGAACATCATGCGACAATTAGAATGGGAAGGAATGGGAGTGAAGATAGATGGTCAGCAACTACACCACCTCCGCTTCACTGATGACATCGTTCTAATAACACTAAACATTAGCCAAGCGGCACAAATGCTGGCTGACTTCGACCGAGAATGTGGAAAGATAGGTCGACATCTGAATCTGAACAAAACTATGTTTATAAAAAATGAACTAGTTCCTGAGGCCCCATTCACTCTCAATGGAACAAACATCTCTGAATGCAGCAGTTATGTGTACCTAGATAGAGAAGTCAACATGATGAACGACCTAAAATCTGAGCTGCACAGGAGGAAGAGAGTGGCATGGAATGCTTTCAGAGGCATCGAAGAAATAGCTAAAAGGACAAAGAACCTCCGGCTCCAGGCACATCTCTTTGACTCCACCGTTCTCCCTGCATTAACATACGCCTCAGAGACCTGGGCCCTACGTAAGCAGGATGAGAATGCTATTCAGGTCTCCAGAGAGGAAACGAAAGAGCTACACCTGGAATATCACGCCTCACTCAAGTGAGAGAAGGAATCTGGAGTTCTGACCTCTGTCGCTATTCCAGAATGAGGGACGCTGTCTCGTTTGCCAAGGCATCAAAAATCAGATGGACTGGACATATAATGCGATTTGGAGACAACCGCTGGACTAGAGCCGTTACCGACTCTATCCCACGGGATGTCAAAAGATCACGTGGCCACCCACCTACAAGATGGTCAGACTTCCTTGTAAAGACCCTGACGGAATGGTTTGAGGCTCTTCATATTCCTCAATCAACCAGATGTCATTGGGCTATATTGGCACGTGATAAGGTCCAATGGAAATGTTACTGGAGCCTGCTCGAGCAAATCAATGAATAATGGGATTCAAGTGATCAAGTCAAACTTCTTCAAATAACATGACTTAAATAATAATAATGTACTGTTGCAGGACTCCTCTAAGAGCCTCTGCATCTGCTCTGAATTGCCACCTTCAAATCACTTCGTAGATAAGGGTGTAGTCTAAATGTGGCAGTTTATCTGACCATATATTCTGTACTAGCTGGTATAAATATTCTCTCATGCTACCACAATCATAGTGGGACTAGCTAGATCTTACCAGCATATTTGCCTGGCCACATTGGATCCCTAAATAATTAGGCCAGAGAGAAATGCTGTCTGCCTCCAAGCAAGTAAGCATGGCTCCCTGATAACTCAAAAGGCAACTAAAATACAAAACTACCTTGAAGTAGACAAGACTTATGAAGGCTTGGAGAAATATTTAACTGGTACTCGTATTAGACTTTGGTACAGAGAAAAGCCATCTCAGAAACCCCCTTCTCTACCCTATAAAGGCTTTTCCAGGCAGATCTTGGCTCAAGACATTAGCATATAAAAGGGCCTAGGTGAGATGCTGGGAGAAATTACCTGAGGGCATTTGACTCTCTCTGCTTCCCATAATAGTGGGAGGGAGGTCTGAGTTGCAGGGGTATAAAACTAGCCTGCTTCCTCTCTCACGCTCTCTTTTCGGGCTCTCTCTTTGTGAGCTCTCACCCTTCTTAGGAGTCTTGTCTTTGTCTCCTCTTTACAGGGCCTTATCATGTGGTGGCTGCCATCTTGGCCTACACGTGGCTGGGGTTCTAGCCGGGAATCCTAAGCACCGGGTTTTTCCTATTGCTAATTTGTATGCCTGAACCTATGATAAGTAAAGTCTTTTAAAACTGCATTGGATTCCTGAGTCTTCATCCATTCCCCACCGGCTTCAGAGGTAGAAGGGAACTCGCTTCCCAGCACTGTTGGGGACCCCAGCGGCAGCTTCCCCAACATCTGGCATCCCTGGGTTGCACCCCTGCAATGCACTTGCAAATCTAAGAGAGGTGAGTCTTGTGAATCTAAACAGGTACAAATTCAATTTCCCATTGCTCCCACAAACTGAATATGACCCATGTCTATGCAGTTTTAGATCTCTGGTCACAACAAATAAGACAAGAACGTGTGACAAAGCAAAGTGTGTAATCTCAGGCACAATACAACCACAATTATTGATCATATCACATGCAAATTCATGAATCCTGTCATTGCTAAAACAATAGTAATAGAAGAGAAGGAAAGAGAAGAGGCAAGGGAATGGAATTCAACAGTAGTGAAGAAAACCTACAGGCTATTCCTACACTACCCACACGTTTCTAGCAATCCTTAAAGACATTACATCTTTCAGTTCTCATAGGAGACAAGTCAATGATCAGGCATCAGCATCACTTATCAATAAGGAAATCCAATTCAAGATGACAATGAGATATAATCTTATACCATCGAAAAGTGGCACATATCAAAATAGTGTAAGTCTATATATATATATATATATATATATATATATATATATATAGTTGGGGATGTGGTGAAAAAGGAAGTCTTACTCACTGCTAGTGGGAATATTGTCTGGTCAAACACTGGAAAACAGTGTAAAGAGTTGTCAGTAAGAAAACTTAGAATTAAAATACCATATAACCCAGCATTATTTTGGGTGAAATGACCAAGGACATGAATATTTATTGAGATTATTTCCAGAAGTTTCCTGGAAGCTGCACCACATCTCTCAGCTACTCACGTGGCCCTCCCCAACTCTGCAGCACCCCGGGCATAAATTAATGAAGGACCTGTCTCTGGGCAGAGTGCTCAGGGTCACAAAGTTTTGGAGGTGCAATTTTTAATCCTGCAAATTTTACTTTTGTGTATCTACTTGTAGCACAAAAAATTGATTCAAAAAATACATATATACAAAAATATATTCAAAAATACATAATATGACATAATTTAGTGTAGCACTTAGACCAGCCTATCACAGCCCGGCTCATCGAGATCCACCCTGCTGCAATCTTTTTTATTCCAGCCCAGGTATGCTGATCCAGAGACAGACATGGGGCAGAACTGCTACTGACTCTCACAGTGCCCAGCCGCTCATGAGGTGCCCGGGAGGGATGGCAGGTTCTAGCACTGGCCCACCACCTCAGCAGAGCCTCACAACAAGCCAGACAACCCCTCACTCCATGAGGACCTCCATTTTCCACATCCGACTTCCTCCAGTCAGAATTCCACCCAGCAGACCAGCCCATCACAGCCCTGCTTGCTCATCAATAAATGCTGGATTTTGAGATGACTACAAGAGTATGCTACCCGCATGGCAGAGCCTAGCAAGCTACCCGTGTCGTATTTGATATGCCAGATACCAGTAACAATTATAGACCTCATTCTCATGACCTGATGGAATGGTTTGAGGCTCTTTATGTTCCTGGAGCAAGCAGGTTCCCTTGGGCCTACTTACATGAGACAGGTCATATGGAGATGTTGCACTGGTGCCCGTTCGAAGCAAATCGAAGATGAACGGGAAGACAGTGATTATTAGTGTAGCACTTCATACAACAGCTAAGATATAGGATCAACCTAGGTATGCAATAGATAGATTATGGAGATAAAAATATATTAAGACATAGATATGAAGATATATCTATGGAATACTATACACAATGAAATACTATGCAGCTGCAAGGAATATAAAAGCATGCAGTTTGCTGCAATCTGGTTGGAACTACAAGATACCACTGTATCACTGTATCACTGTCTTCCTGTAGTTCATCGATTTGCTTGAGCAGGCACCAGAAACATCTCCATATGTCCTGTCCCAAGCAAGTGTAGCTCAAGGGTATCTGCTTGCTCCAGGGACAGGAAGAGCCTCAAACCATTCTTTAGGTCATGGAATTGAGGTCCATAATTGTTACTAGTTTTTTGCCTAACAAATAAAACATGGGTAGCTTGCCAGGCTCTGCCATGTAGGTGGTATACTCTCAGTAGAAGACTCTCATCTCAAGCATTTACTGATTAAACTTACAGGGGAAAGATCAGGTTTTCTCTTGGATGGAGCTCTGAGGAATTATGAATGTTGAGAATGACTGACCTCATGATGCGTGGGTTGCTCTGGCTTCTTGCAAGGATTACTGGGATGATGGGTATCAGTTGGAACCTGTTTAAATCTGTACACAGTGTATAAATGTGAAAGATCCTGGGAAGGGCCTTATTCTAAAATCGGAATTATCTAAGAATATCACGTGGCAGCCGCCACGTTCTAAGGGAGCTGTGGGTCTGGCGAGGGTGTGTCTCTCTTCCAGGGAAGCTGGCATGGAGGTGAAGGAAAGGGCAGAGCCCAAATCTCCACTCTGAATCCGGCAAGCATGGTCCCTCCCTCACACATGTTAGCAAACCCTTGGAACAGTGTGGGACTCGGCCAGGGACTGGCAGAGCCCCTTTCCGGGAGGTAAGCTCCATGGATTGCTTCCATGTGGGGCCAGCCGAGCAGTACAGCTGTGGGTATGGTATCTTCTAGAAGATACCATATTGAGTAAAAAGTAAGCCAGAAGAAGAAAGACAAGCACAGGATGATCTCACTTATCTGTGGTATATTGAATAATTAGGTGAGGAAATTTAATGTAGTAAAGGTGGAATGCCTACCTCACCCTTGATATCAGAGTGTAGGGAAAAGTAGGACAGAGAAAGAAATTGAGGGGAAAAGCATAAGATGAGAAATATATATATATTTGTGTGTGTGTGTGTGTTTATATATATTTATATAATATATAACTAGATTATAATATTTATATTAAATATAAATTTATATATAGAAGATATATATAAATATAGGCATAGGAGAGTATATAGACATATATCTCATACTTGCCTACATTTATATATAGATATATATCCATATATATATATATATATATCCGACTTAAAAACAAGAAAACATGAGAGCAAAACTAAAACTACTGAACTTTGAAATGTTCCTGTCAAGATGGCAGGCTAGAGGGTAAGTATAAGCATGAGAACACTGGTGGAGCTGACACTGGTGATGTGATTGGTGTTGGAGTAGTGTATGCCTAACACTCACCTATCAATAACTTAATAAATAATGGCTCGCTTGTTAAATTTGACAATTTTAGAAAATAAAATAATTCTATCAGGTAAAAAAATGAAAACTATAATCACTTTTATATTAATTATTAATAATGTAATTAATTGTTATTATAGTACCACTTTTTAAGGCTGTCCATTTAGTGATAAGTTTTGGTTAATATTTCATTATTATTATGTCTCTCATAACCCAGAGCTGTTGCAACATATTTAGTAAATAATAAATGTTTATTTAAATAATCATTATTTCTATAGTAGAAAATGACACTTAAAAATAATAAGTATGCATCATACTTGCAGTATTAACGACAGCCTATCCCTTTCTATAAATTAATCATTCTGAGTACCTGTTCTTTATTTCCTTTTTCATTAAAACACCATAATTTACAAAGTTGCTAATAAGACAGTTGCTTCAGGCATGTCACGTTCTAATACCACCAGTACAATCTTCCCTCCACCAATGTCCCTAGTTTCTCTCCCAACCCCCTATCTGCCCCCTTAGGCACATAGCAATTTTACTTCATATTGCTTCCTCCACTATCACTATCACTATCTTCCCGTTAATCATCTCTTTGCTAGAGCAGGCACCAGTAATATCTCCATATGTCCTGGCTCATGCTAGGAGAACCCAAAGGCATCCACTTGCTCCAGGAACAAAAGAGCCTCAAACCATTATATTAGGTCACGGGAATGACCTAATATAAATGTTACTGGCATTTGGCATATCAAATACCCGCACGAGCAGCTTGCCAGGCTTGCTGTGCAGGTGGCATACTGTTGTAGTCACCTCTAAATAAAGCATTTATTGATGAACCGCAAGGCCGCAAGCAGCTGCATGACCCGGGCTGTGATAGTCTGGTCTGCTGGGTGGAGTTGTGACAAGAGGGAAGTCCGGATGTGGAAAATGGCGAGCCCCATGGAGTAGGGGGTCGTCTGGCTTGTTGTGAGGCTCTGCTGGGGTGGCAGGCCAGGGCTAGAACCCACCATGCCTCCTGGGCGCCTCATGAGCGGCTGGGCACAGGGAGAGCAAGTAGCAGCTCTGAACCATGTCTGAGAGTCTCTGGTTCAGCATACCTGGGCCGGATTGAAAAAAAAGAAACTGCTGCAGGGTGGGTGTCAATGATCCGGGCTGTGATAGTCTGGTCTGCTGGGTGGAGTTGTGACAAGAGGGAAGTCCGGATGTGGAAAATGGCGGGCCCCATGGAGTAGGGAGGGGTCGTCTGGCTTGTTGTGATGCTCTGCTGGGGTGGCAGGCCAGGGCTAGAACCCACCATGCCTCCCGGGCGCCTCATGAGCGACTGGGCACAGGGAGAGCAAGTAGCAGCTCTGCCCCATGTCTGAGAGTCTCTGGTTCAGCATACCTGGGCTGGATTGAAAAAAAAACTGCTGCAGGGTGGGTGTCGATGATCCGGGCTTCCTCCAACAAAACTTAAAGAAATTGCAAATAGATTGATCAGGTAATAAATCAGTTAAAGTCAATTTGTGATTGCTGTATGATTTTAACCTAAGTAAATAGGAAATTAAAACCATCTAGTACAATATAATAATATGCCTATTCTCATTTACATAAGTAAGTTTCCAACTCTGAAATCTAAAATATGTTGCATTTAATTTAATTTTGTACTAGGATCTCATTATGGCATTGTGTCCTACATGTCATTAATGAAACTTTTTGAAAAAATTCTCTGCTAATATATTTTGAAATTTACATGAAATATACAAGACCTACATATGTAAATATTTACCCACACTTATTTTAAACATTGTGCCTACAAAGTTGTTCATGATGATTTTCTATAGGTATTTAATATCCTAGCATCAGTCTTACCACTGCTATCACCTCCACCATTGTCTCCATTTTCACAACCACCCCTCAAGCCTGATTTCATAGCAGGCCCAGAATAAATTATTTTATATTGCTGTACCAATAAATTGTTAACATAGTGATCAAAAAATATATCCTTAGAATAAAACTAGTAAAAATTGTTCTATCTCACCATGGGGACACTAAATCCTTGTATGAAGTATTACTAAAATATTGTTGCAAGTTAAGCCTTCTGTGTAAATGAGTTTGGTGGACAAGATTTGCTTCTGCTTTCCATCCCATCCAATCTGTTGTGCTACTACTGGATAGTCAGTGTTGCAGAGTTTGGAGACGTCACTACAGGAAACTCAATTATATTTTTTAACTGGGCGGTTCAGTTGTTATAAAGTTTTTAACTGGTAGGGACTTTGGGGTGTTGATGTGACTGCTGGGGCATCTAGAAGTACAGGGAGGTGAGGGGAGGTAGCCCATGCCCACAACTAGAAGGACTGGAGTTTTCAGTCACAGGGATCTATGTGTCTGAGTTTGGGGCAGGTTAATTTCTCTCTGAAGCTCAGTCCTGAGTTCATAGAGTTTGATAGAAGGCATGGTGACAGCTTAAGAGTGTGAAAATGAATTATTCTTGGGGCTGTTCGGGCAGACACTACACACCCCCAATGAGGACATTCTTGAAGTCACAGATTGCTCAAACTTAGAAGTAAAATCAATCTTCATCTTGTTTACATACAGCATTTAAAAAATCATTGGTCTTGAGGATGGAGTGATAGTACAGTGGGTAGGGCGTTTGCATTGCATGTGGTCATACCACATTCAATCCTTGGCATCCTATATGGTACTGAGCTCCGCCAAGAGTAATTCATGAGTGGGGAGGCAGGAGTAACCCCGGAACATTGACTGGTGAGTTTGTTGAAAAAAAAGAAAAAATCCTTGGAGTTTTTTTTTTTGAGTCTCCAAATAAATCCATATTAAATTTTCAATCGCTTTCAACAAGTAACTGCTATTTTTTGACTGATCCTTGTCAGGTCTTCTTGAATTTATCCCTTTAGATAAGAGAATCACATGCAAAAGTCAAAACTTTCTTATGTTACAGTTTTAATTTCCTGGGCTTTTTTTGTTTTTGTTTTTTGGGGGTCACACCTGGCAATGCTCATGGGTTACTCCTGGCTCTGTACTCAGGAATCTGCTTCATGCAAGGTAAAAGTCCTGTCACTGTCACTGTCTTCCCGTCCATCATTGATTAGCTCGAGCGGACACCAGTAACATCTTCCTATGTCCTGTCTCATGCTAGTAGAGCCCAAGGGCATCTACTTGCTCCAGGAACATAAAGAGCCTCAAACCATTCCATCAGATCATGGGAATGAAGTCTATAATTGTTACTGGTATTTGGCATATCAAATACGACACGAGTACCTTGCCAGGCTCTGCCATGCGGGTGGCATACTCTTGTGGTCAGTCACCTCTGATCTCCAGCATTTATTGATGAACAGTGTCAATCAGAGTCAAGGTGACTTCTGTAATTGCCACACTCTTTAGCAGTGTTTACATAGAAGAGAGATCTGATTAGAATGAACCTTGGCTGAAAAACATGTAAGTAGATTAAGTTTTGAGTGGGTAAAACAGCAAAGCTTCCAGACTACCTAAACCTGTCTTCCAACACTGGCTTGCACACAGCCAACCTAGATTCAATCCCTGGTACCCCTTATGGTCCCCTGAGCACCACCAGAAATGACCCCTGATTGCAGAGCCAGGAGTAAGCTCTAAGTAGCATAAGGTATAACCCCCACCACAAAAAAAAAAAAAACAAGGAGGCTGGTATGACAGTACAGCGGTAGGGTATTTGCCTTGCATGTTGTTGACCCGGTTCGATCCCCGGCATCCCCTATGGTCCTCTAAGCACTGCCAGGTGTAATTCCTGAGCGCGGATCCAGGAGTAACCCCTGAGCACTGCCAATGTGACCCAAAAAACAAAGTAAAATAAAAATGTTGTGGGGCTGAACTATTTGATCAAAATTGTTGAACTATTTGATCAAAATAGTTCAGCAGGTAGGATATTCACTATGCACACAGTCAACCCTAGTTCAATCCCCACCATCCAATATGGTCCTCGAACACCACTCAATAGTAATCCCTGAAACACAGAGCCACGAGTAACTCCTGAACATCGCTGGGTTTGGCCCCAAACCAAAAAATATTAAACATTGAGGGACCAGAGCAACAATATAGCAGGTAGGGTAACTGCCTCGCACCAGGCCAACCCAAGCTCAATCCCCAGAATCACAGCAATCCCTGAGCACAGAGTCAGAAGTAATCCCTGAGTACTGTGGGTTGCAGTGCAAAAACAAAAAACATTTCAATTTAAAAAAAATCGTCATGCCTTGCAGATGTGAAACTTTGGAGTCAATCCCTAATTCTAATAAAAAAAATTCATTTTGGATTTTGGACCACATCCAGTGGTGATTAAGGATCACTTCTGTGGACTGAGGGGAACCATATTGTCACTCTATCCCCCCCCCCCATTCTTATTTGTAATGAAAATGTGGAGAAGAAAGCAGAATTGTGCTAAGTTCTATTGCCTCTTAATAGAATAAACGATAAGAGTTGGTTTGTTCTAATTCCTTATTCTTAATTATACTTGCCAAGTAACCTAAACACATTATTTTTATAATCAAAATTTTTAACTGCGAGTGAAAAGGAACTTCCTATCTTTTGAAGTAGTTCTTTCCAATTTTACATATCTCTTTTGAGTTTTGAATGTTATTTGTCATTAGGTGACTGACCCATTTTATGTCATTTTAGGTACTACCACCTACCAATATTATCAGTCCACAAAGAACCAGTATCTTGGGCGATCCTTCTCCAAGCCCAGAGACCCTATCACTCTCCATATAGCCATATATAGACAGTTGATTGAGCACCATGCAGTCATTTTCACTTTCAAATCCACAATCTAAAATCCTGTTTCAGAGGCTAAGTGCGTTCAATAACAGGTATCCCTTCAGATGTTACTCAGGTTATCTCTCTTGGAACGATAGATACTATCATGGAAAAGAATCTTTTCTGGATACCTTTCTCCAACATCAGGCCCCACCCCCAAAAAATTAAGAGGGATTTTCACTTCTTGAGCCCACCTCTTGCTGCTCAATTTACTGCTATACTCACAAAAGTGATATTTTAAAATGCGTCAATTTCACAAATGGAGAAGATATGTCCTGGTGAATGTTTAATGATATTTATATATTTTCTTGTACATCCTTTGAAAATTTCAAAATGCAATAATGAGGAATAAGGTCATTTTTGAAACTCAATCTTATCTTTATCTCTAATACAGTATCATTGTTCTTACTCATTTCCAAATAGACACAGAGATATAAACTTTAATATATTTCACAGTAATAATTCTTGTCATCGTATCTTATAATCATCAGTCAATGATTATTTGTTAAATAATCACCTATTTCATCTGTCATCATTCTGACAAAATTCTAATTAGATTTGTATATCTATTTCCCATATACTCAGTTTCATAATTATCTATCAATGCCCACTATGACATTTATTTATAGTAAAATTTGACATTATTGACACCCCTATTAAGAACAGACAGAAATCCAAACAGCTATTTATTAAGTCTTATTATGAGAGTTTTAATACAAAGCCATGAATCAAGGTCTACTTAATTTATCAATGTTCAATGTGATTAGATTTAAAGAAATTCCAATAAATTAAAACTACTCTTTGCCTGAAATAATACTTTATAGAAAAATATTTTCTTTCTCTTTTTTTGCTTTTTTTGGGGGTCACACCCGGTGATGCTCAGGTGTTTCTCCTGGCTTTGCACTCAGGAATTACTCCTGGCAGTGCTTGGGTGACCATATGGGATGCCAGGGATCGAACCCAGGCCGGCAAGACCCTACCCTACCTGCTGGACTATTGCTCCAGCCCCTAGAAAAAATATTTTCAAATAGCAAATTACCTCTGCTATAGTTCAATTTCAGTACAATTTTACTACTGATGTCATTTTCTTAACTTTGGGAATATTGTGATGTTTAAAGTGACAAAAGAATAAATTCAAGTCACTTGTCGCTTGTCTTCCGTTGTTCATTGATTTGCTCAAGTGGACTCCAGTAATGTCTTCATTCATTGGGAATGAGGTTCATTATTGTTACTGTTTTTGGCATATCGAATACACCACAGGTAGCTTACCAGGTTCTGCTCTGGCACTGGGTTCATCCCAGGGGGCCCAGTCATGTCTATGTCAGACCATCAACCATCAACCATTCAGGGATCAGGGGCAGAGCCCTGGGTGTAGACAAGTTGTCTCTTGTCTGCCACCAGCCAATGCAGCTGGGTACCGCAGTCACACCTGCAACTTCTCACTTAGTCTTCAATAAATTTATTCCTTCACTGGAAGTCATTGCATCTCTAATCTCAATTTACTTTAGTCAAAATCATTATTTACTAATGAAAACATGTTTGTTTGTTTGTTTGTTTTGCTTTGTTGTCTATGATCAGTGATGCTCAGAGCTTACTCCAGACTCTGTGCTCAGGAATAACTCTCGAGAAGAATTTAAGTTTATGATAGGGTCTCACTGACCCTATCGTATTTGAGATTCATCTAATTCTGACATTTTATATCTACCAAATTCCCTTTCCTTGAATTTAAAAGCTTCGCTTATTATCTCTTCTTGCGCCACTTCATATTTTTTGCCTCTTTACCAAAAATTAAATGATCATATAATTGAGGGTGTGTGTCAGGATATTCAACTCTATTCCATAGGTCCACATGTCAGTATTTATCGCAATACCATGTTTTTTAATTAACACTGCTTTGTAGTATAGTTTGAAGTTGGGGAAGGTGAAGCCTCCCATCTTCTTTTTCCCAAGGATTGCTTTGGCTATTCTTGGGGTTTATTGTCACATACAAATTTCAGGAGTGTTTGGTCAATTTCTTTGAAAAAAATGTCATGGATTTCTTTATAGGGTCTATATTAAATCTGTATACTGCTTTAGGGAGTATTCTCATTTTGACAATATTGATTCTCCCAATCCATGAGCAGGGGGGTGTAAAAAAGACATTAAGGGTATCCAGATATGAAAAGAAGCCAAACTATCACAATTTGCAGATGACATATTTAGAGTACCCTAAACTCTCTACCAAAAAGCTCCTAGGAAAAAAAATATATATAGTAGAGTGGCAGGTTACAAAATCAATACCCAATAGCCTGTGGCTTTCCTATACACAAATAATAAAAGAGAAGAAAGTGATATTTTTAAAAAAAATCTGTTCACAATCGTGCTTAAGAAAATCAAATACCGGGGCCGGAGTGATAGCCCAGTGGGTAGGGCGTTTGCCTTGCTTGCAGCCGGCCCATGCCAGCCCGGGTTCAATCCCGGCATCCCATATGGTCCCCGAGCACCGCCAGGAGTAATTCCTGAGTGCAGAGCCAGAAGCAACCCTTGAGCATCGCCGGGTGTGACCCAAAAAGCAAAAAAAAAAAAAAGCAAGTACCTAGGAATCAGCGTAACTAAGGTGACCCATACAAAGAAAACTTCAAGAAAGAATATGTAAGTAAATGGAAACACATCGCCTGCTTATATCTATCACGATCTCACGATCTCACCATCTTCCCGTTGATCATCTATTTGCTAGAGCAGGCACCAGTAATATCTCCATATGTCCTGTCTCATGCCAGTAGAGCCAGGGCATCGGCTTGCTACAGGAACATAAAGAGCCTCAAACGATTATATTAGGTCATGGAATGACCTAATATAATTGTTACTGGAATTTGGCATATCATATACAACACGAGAAGCTTGCCAGGCTTGCCGAGCGGGAGGCAAACTCTTTTAAACACCTCCAAATAAAGCATTTATTGATGAACCGTCGCGGCCGCTTGCAGCCGCGGAGCCGGGCTGTGATGGGCTGGTCTGCTGGGTGGAGTTCTGACGAGAGGGAAGTCCAAAAAGTGAAAAATGGCGGAGCCCGTGGAGTGAGGAGGGGTGGTCTGGCTTGTTGTGAGGCTCTGCCGAGGTGGTGGGCCAGGGCTAGAACCCGCCATGCCTCCCGACTGCTTCATGAACGGCTGTGCACAGGGAGAGCAAGGAACAGTCCACTTTTGGACTTCCCTCTCGTCAGAACTCCACCCAGCAGACCAGCCCATCACAGCCCGGATCACCAACACCCACTCTGCAGCAGCTTTTTTCCTCAATCCGGCCCAGGTATGCTGGTCCAGAGACTCTCACACATGGGGCAGAGCTGTTCCTTGCTCTCCCTGTGCACAGCCATTCATGAAGCAGTCGGGAGGCATGGCGGGTTCTAGCCCTGGCCTACCACCTTGGCAGAACCTCACAACAAGCCAAACCACCCCTTCTCACTCCACGGGCGCCGCCATTTTCCACTTTTGGACTTCCCTCTCGTCAGAACTCCACCCAGCAGACCAGCCCATCACAGCCCGGATCACCGACACCCACCCTGCAGCAGCTTTTTCCTCAATCCGCCCAGGTATGCCGGTCCAGAGACTCTCACACATGGGGCTTATATCTATATATTAATGAAATATATTCATATATTCATTTCACCATCTTGTATCAAAACAATTATATCTAGTTTTAAATTTAATGATAATCCACAAATAAGAGGTACTTTATATTTGGGAATAAGTAAACTAAAATATTTGATAACAATTATTAAATGAAAGTCATAAAATATTTTATGCATTAATATATACATTTGATTTGATGCAGGTTTCCAAAGTTAGTGCTCTAAAGTATAGTAGCACTGATAATTTCTATGCTTATGTAATTGGCTTCATTTGAGACTTTATAATAGATACTTTAAGGACCTATGGGTGCACTCTGAAAGCTATAATTTAACAATGTCCAGCTCACAGTGTTCCACTGACTTGTAAAGTCTGACATGCCTTGTGATAATTGCTATTATTATGACATAAATCAATACAACTGAAAACAATTTACATTAGTTGGTTATATTTGAAAAGGACAGAAGAGTTATGGATGACAGCAATAATTCTGAATGTCCTTATAAAATCCACATTATGGCCTCTTCTATGCAATAAAAGGAATGACTGGCTTTTGAATTTCAATTATTGAACAAAAGCACTTTCAGGGTATTAACAGCCTACTAGCTGACAGTGGCCTTTTCCATTTCATGTCATAACATTGCTTAATTTTAGAATGATAATCATGTTTCATGCCAATTTTTTCCATTAGATTTTCCCTCTTGCCCTCATAAATCTCAGCAATTATTGATATATATGTATAAGTATATAAAGAATTAACATATATACATATTTATTTAGGCACTGTGAGTTACAAGTTATTCATAGTTGAGTTTCAGATAAACAAATTTCCCAGACTCAATCTCATCACCAGGGTCAACATCCCTCCACCACTGTCTTCATTTGCCCTCCCACGCCCCCACCTCGCCTGCTTCCTTGATAAGCACATTTTAAATTTTGGTTGTTGTACTTTGGATCTCACATTTTCAGTTAACTTGGTTCTGCGGTGAAGAGACATAGTTAAATATCACCACTATACTGCCAAAGTGTTCATGATCCCTGCCTCTTTCTCCTGTTACTTGCTGCCTACCTTTTCTTCCTTTCCTTCCTTGAGTTTTTTTTCCTTCCCTAAACTTATCTACCAGAAGATCAATAGCCTAGACAGATAACCTAGATAAGTAACCTAGATACATAGATTAGTCTAAAATCTTGGTAGTTGTTATTTTTATTTATTTTTGTTTCAGGGGTCACACCCATAGATGTTCAGGACTTCCTCCTGGCTTTTTGTTCAGGGATCACTCCTACTGGTATGTAGGGGACTACATGGGGTACCAGGAATAGAGTTCAGGGTGGCTGAGTGCAAGGCAAGCACCCTACCCAATGCTCATCTCTATTGCCCTAATAAATATTATATAAAAAGACACTTTTTAACTTTTTAAATAACTTATTAGTGTGAAACATCTATTAGTATTTACATATTGGAGAACAAAAACAGAATTCTTAACCAAATTTTATTACTTTAATTGAATATTTGAAAATATTGCCATTCCTTTTTATTTTTTGCATTTTGTTTTATGAAAATATATAATAATTATATTATTTGAAATACATATAATACAAGTAGTACAGTCATATTGATTGAAAAATCTTGTGAAATTCATTTCTACTCAAACTACATTTTAATTTATGGCACAGAACATGTTCTCTTTTAAAAAGATGTTTTTAAACACATCTAGTACTTATATGCGTGGCTTAAGACAGTTTTTCTCAACTTTCCTACAGAGGCCCTTTCCAAAGTTGGAATATCCTGGGACTCTACAAATGACCATATGACCCCAAGCTGAGAAATGTAGCATAGGGGACAGTGAAGAAACTGTGAAAATTTGGATGTTTCTTTCTGTGGCTCTTTATGGAGAAGAATTACATGATACTTTTAATTACGATTGGTCTCCTATTTTACTTGCTTTGTTTTGCTAGCATAAGAAATACTCATGTCTAATATCCCACACTTACCACCACAGGCTGACAGCAGCCTTTGTTTCTTGACTCAGTTTTGTGGTTTGTTTTGAAAGGATGGACCCTGTAGTCTCTGAATCCCAGAAGTCTGGAGAAGGATATGAAGACATTAATGAGTACTTAACTTTCCCTTGGCAAGAATACTATTTTAGAATTATATATTTAATCAACTATTTTCTTACAATACCTAAAATATTTCCATACTTATCACAAATATTTGCTAATTTATAAACCCAGTTGGGGTAATGATTTTTCAGAAAGGTAAATGGGAGCAGAAATATATTTGCGCATTAAACCCTTATGTAATCTGTGACCCTTGGAAGTTCATCTTTACTATTAATATAATATCCTTTCTCTCCTTTTCTATTGTAAATCACTATAACGTATTTTTCAACAAATTGTTGATGTCTTAGAGAGCAGTGGGTAGGGCCCATTGGTTTAAGAGAAATTAAGGGACTCGGAAGAAATAATAAAATATGATATTTAAGTATGTTCTCCATGGCAGAGCATGGCAAGCTACCCATGGTGTATTTGATATGGCAAAAACATTAACAATAATGGGCCTCATTCCCAATGAATGGAGACTTAACTCGTGCCCACTTGAGCAAATCAATGAACAACAGGAAGACAAATGATACAAGTGAAGTATGCTCTTCTCATCTATCACTATTGAGCCTGAACTCTCATTCACGATTATTAATGAAATTACAGTTTTGCATTTTTATGTAGTTAAGCTAGCTTCTTTCATTGGAAACTTTATTAACATTTCTGAGTCTATATATATTTATTTTTCAGAAGGTGATTTGCCTAGGATTGAAGAAAATGCTTACATTATACAAAGTTATGGAACTTTCACAATTATTTCATTGCAACACTGCTGTCTCACTGTCTTCACTGTCTTCCCATTCATCATCGATTTGCTCGAGCGGGCCCCAGTAACATCTCCATATGTCCTGTCTCATGCTAGCAGAGCCCAAGGGCATCTGCTTGCTCCAGGAACATAAAGAGCCTCAATCCATTCTGGAATAAGCTCTATAATTGTTACTGGTATTTGGCATATCAAATACAACACGGGTAGCTTGCCAGGCTCTGCCGTGCAGGTAGCATACTCTTGTAGTCATCTCTAAGTCCAGCATGTATTGATGAACTGTGCGGCCGCTTGGGGCCGCGCAAGCTGGGCTGTGATAGGCTGGTCTGCTGGGTGGAGTTCTGAGAGGGAAGTCCGGATGTGGAAAATGGAGGCCCTCATGGAGTGGGGGTCATCTGGCTTGTTGCAAGTCTCTGCTGGGGTGGCGTGCCAGGGCTAGAACCCGCCATCCCTCCTGGGCACCTCGTGAGCAGCTGGGCACAGGGAGAGCAAGTAGCAGCTCTGCCCCATGTCTGTGAGTCTCTGGATCATCGGCAAACACTGCTATGGGAAAATATAGAGAATTCTAGTGTTCTTACCACAGAGTTTACACATGTAATATTAGAAAATATTCAAATATTGGTTTTTCAACAGTTAGAAAAACAAAAAAGACTGGATAACTAATTTCTTTAAAGTTTTAAGACCCCACCTCTCACACTAGAAACATTATAATAAAGAGAAATATTAAACACCTGAATGGATTTTGAACTTTTATTCACGTGGATGTATACTTTCATGTAAATTCTGCAGTCTGATGTCCACAGTGAAGAATACTCCTGAAAATATTCAACTGATAGTTATTAGTAAATATTGAAAAGATTTTTCATGAACATGTTAAGAAAATAAATTTCACACGTCCTTTTCTCACTTAATTTTCAAAAACAGTTTTTAAAGAAACTATATTCTAATTGGAGGTATGTGATTGAGACATACCCTGTGATGCTCGGGGTTTATTCCTAGCTCTGTGTTCAGGAGTGGCCATTGCGGTACTCAGAAAACCATATCTGACATGATGGGTACAAATCAGGGTTGGCAAGAAACAAAACAAGTGCCTTCACACCTGTACTATCCTCCACCCCTAACTGTTAAAGTTTTATAATAAGCAAAAATGAAGCTATAAAAATATTTCATTTTCATATCAAATATTAAAGTATAAAGTCTTTCAAATCAAACATTGATGCATAACAATAATGTTTGTCTTTGAAAAAAATAAATTTACCTCCATTTCCAACAAATTTGACCAGTATTTAAATAGTTTTCAGTGAATTAGTTACTAAGTTAAATACAACCATTTGACATTTATTTTCAACTATGTACACACAGGTTTGTATTTGAATTTGAAAATAATCAAAACCATGAACAGTGAAGGAGAATTCATGTTAGTTTAAATATAAGAAAAATAATGTAAGACTTTAAGCTCTTATTTATGCTCATATAAATGAGATTTTTTTTCACTAAAATATGTTTCAGAATATTAACTAAATTTTATTTCTATATGAATTAGCTCTATAAATATCAATAAGTTAATATAAGAGATTTTATGATTGCTAGATGTTCTCATGTTAGCTATTCTTGTATTTGGGGAAATGTGTGTACCTAGATTATAACTATTAACATCATATAAACTAATTTGCTTTAATATAATAAATTGTTCAGATTTTAATTTTAATTTTATTTATTTAATTTTATTTTTTTTCCTTTTTGGGTCACACCGGCGATGCTCATGGGTTAGTCCTGGCTCTGCACTCAGGAATTACTCTAGCGGTGCTTGGGGGACCATATGAGATGCCAGGGATCAAACTTGGGATGGCACAGGGCCGCACGTGCAAGGCAAACACCCTACCCGCTGGACTATCGTTCTGGGCCCCAGATTTTAATTTTTAAAGGGAAAATGGAAATAAACCAATGGAATACCACTAAGTGCTGACAAAAGATTTTATAGAGTATCCCTGTATATGGAGGTTAGTTCATTTGATCCCATCTTAAAACATGACTTATCATATTGCTTTTCCATATTAATATGTAAGTGATAAATTAAGTAAGATATGAAGGAATAATAAAAATTAAAGTATTAAGTATTATCTTTTAAGGATATATTTATATTTTTAAGTTAAATAAAATGTTAAATTCCATTTACTATTTTTTAATTAAGCTTTATTTAAACATAGTATGAGACTAATAATGGTACCACTGAGAGTGTACCACCCACATGGCAGAGCATGGCAAGCTACCTGTGTTGTATTTGATATGTCAAAAACAGTAACAATTATGGACCTCATTCCTATGACCCGAACGAATGGTTTGAGGCTCAAAGTTCCAACACTAATTTCATTACCAGTAAGACCTTCCTTTCATCAGTGATCCCAGTTTCCCACCACCACCCCAAGCCTGCCACCTTAGAAGGAATAAGTTAGTTTATATTGCTTGTTACAACACAAACTAAAATGAAAATTACTCTTGCAGCAATAATTCCCACTGTAGTTGGGTTTTTTTGCTGGTAGTACACATGTTGGCTCTCTGCAGTTGTACAGAAGTGCTGGTTCTCTCCTTTTCTAATTTCTGCTTTTCTTTGTTTGTTTTTTAGATTTATTTATTAACTGAATCACAATTACAAAATTGTTCTTGATTGGGTTTCATCATACAATGTTCCTTTTTCTAATCTTTTTTTTAACACTTCCATTTTTTTAACCCTTTTCAATCTGAAATTTGTGTTGTCAGATATCAGTAGGGCCAGTGATCTTTTTGAAGGAGTTGTCTAATTTCTGCTTTTCACAAACAAAAAAGCAGTTGTGAGAGGACATAACAGTTACTGGTATTTGGCATATCAAATACGGACACTGGACATAAACATTGCACAGCATTAATTTGCACAAAGCTGACCTGGGCTCAATCACTGGCATCCCATATTCTCCCAAAATGAGGCAAAGAATGTGGGGACACCAAGCACTGCCAGGAATGATCTATGAATGCAGAGCCAGATGTAAACCCTGATCACAATGGCCCAAAAAAACAAATAAGCAAAAATCATTTGTTCTATTTATCTTGTTTTTCTGTTATTCTTAGTTATGTGCTTTCTTATTCAACACATTAAATATACTATTCCCCTGCTCAGCGGACACATAAAGATTTTCCTGAGAAACCTATTCATGCACAACCTAAGACGTTCCCTGTTGGACAGTTACAATAATGTTTGTTGCTCTTTATAAAATTTTTCTCTATATCCTTCATTGTGATAATTTTATATAATAATGTTACACAATTGAAAGCTTCTGCATCTCAAAAAGAAATTGTGACCAAGATCCAAAAGAAAATCCACAGAGTGGAAAAAAATATCCACCCACCTGACAAGGGATTAATATCTAGGATATATCAGGCACTGGTAGTACTTCACAGGAGAAAAACAACCAACCCCCTCAAAAAATGGGGAGAAGGAAATGAACAGAAGCTTCCAAAGAGAAGAAATTTGAATGACCAAAAGGCATACGAAAAAGTGCTCTTCATCATTAATCATCAGGGAGATGCAAATCAAAACAACAATGAGGTACCATCTCACACCACAGAGACTGGCACACATCCAAAACGTAAGAACAACCGGTGCTGGTGTGGATGAGGGGAAGAAGGGACTCTCACCCACTGTTGGTGGAAGTGCTGACTGGTTCAGCCCTTTTGGAAAACAATATGAACATTCCTCTGAAAACTAAATATTGAGCTCCCATTTCATCCAGCAATACCACTCCTAGGAATATACCCTAGAGACCCAAAAACACATAGCAGAAACATTATCTGTACTTCTTTATTCATCTCTGCACTATTCACTACAGCTAGAATCTGGAAACAACCTAAGTGCCTGAGAACAGAGGACTGGCTAAAGAAACTGGTGCATCTACACAATGGAATACTATGCACCTGTCAGAAAAGATGAAATTATGAAATTTACCTGCAAATGGATGGACATGGAGACTATTATGCTAAGTGAAATTAGAAGGAAAAGGACAGATATAGAATGACTGCATTCATTAATGGGATATAAATAGATACCAGTGTTTTACTAAGTGTGGGAAATGGTAATGTCAGACTAGAACTCACCATTGAATATACACAGAGACTTAAATGATAAACCCTAAATGTCTGCAGGGCTAGCTGCAATGTGTAAAAGAAGAGGGAGAGAGATACAGAGACAGAGAGAGACAGAGAGAAAGAGAGGAAAAGAGGGGCTACCTGCATATAGAGGCAGCCTGGGGGGTGGGCAGAAGGGGTGTAGGTACATTGGTGGTGGGAATGGGGCAGTTGTGGAGGGATGGGTGCTGGAATACTGTAATACCAAGAAACAATTATGAACACCTTTGTAATTGTATGTCTCATGGTGGCATAATGAAAAAATGTACAATAATGTTCTTGATAATTTTTATAATAATTTGAATACTGTGCCTTTGAGAAGTTAAGTTTTGCAATATATAAATTTATTAAATTTGAGAGTTCAGACCTCTTCCATATTTGGGAAATATTAAGCTGTTATTACTTTAAAATAGATTTTTTGAACCTGTTTTCTTTCTTGTTTCCTTCTAAGACATGATAAATCACATTTTTCTCTTTGGATCTACCCCTATTTTTCTTTCTTTTGATGGATTTTTAAAAAGGAATTATTCTTTTTATATTTTCCTCCCATTTAATAATTTTAAGTCCATCTACTTCAAAGATTCTTTTTTAACTTTTACTTTTCAAATTTTATTATTGATGTTCTACTGTATCTTTCATTCCATTCTCTGCATTACACTTCATCAGAATTACTGTTTATTTTTGCATGATTTTTAATTCTTTGTTAAACTTCAATTTTTTGCTCATGTAGTTTTATCCTTATATGATTGGATTGTCTGTGTTTTCTTATAGCTCAAAACAGTTACTTTAAGCTATTTTCTGATAAGTCATATATATCTTTGCTTGAGATCTGTTATGAACGATTCTTGTAAATAAACATTTTATAATTGCTTATTTCATTTTTTTCCATATTCCTTGAAGTTTTGTGGTAGTTAATTGGTCTAGTGTGGTTTTGTTTTCTAATTTGTGAGAGAAAAATGAACTTGCACATGGCTGATTTGAGTTCAATCCCCAGCATCCCATATGGTCCACCAAGCACTGCCAGGAATAATTGTGAGTGCAGAGCCAGGAGTAACCCCCTGAGCATCACTGGGTGTGACCAAAGCATTTTTAAAAAACTGAAGAGAAACCCACTAAGTTCAATAAGCTCAATATTGAAACATAATGAAATAGTGAAAACAAAAACACAGATGGCCCAATTTGCACATACCAGCTCAGCAAAAGGTTATTACTTTACAATATCATTATGAGATATATATGTAATAAGAAACATAGGGGCCGGGCGATAGCCCAGCGGGTAGGGCGTCTGCCTTGCCGGCCGGCCCGCCGGGTTCGTCCCTGGCATCCCATATGGTCCCCGAGCACCGCCAGAGTTATTCCTGAGTGCAGAGCCAGGAGAAACCCCTAGCATTGCCGGGTGTGACCCAAAAGCAAAAAAAAAAAAAAAAAAGAAACATAAAGAAATTAGTGTCTGCTATGGGAGCAGGCTGGGGTGGGCAAGAGAAACTAGGGACTTTGGTGGTGGTAAGGGAAAATTGGTGATGGACTGATGTTTGAATATTAAATACCTGAAACGAATGTATTCTGAGTAACTTTGTAAATCACGGTGCTTAAATAAAGTTAAAAAATTAAAAATAAATACTGAGAGTAACAATGTTAGAGAATAAATTTACAAGTAAAGAAACCATCATAAAACCCACAGCAGATTAAGTGAAACTCCAGAGACAGATGAGCATGGTGTGACATAATTAATACATTGAAAAAAATAAAATTTCATACAAAATCACCAAAAAATACATATTGATATTTAAATACATTGTTGTTACTTCATATAAAGCCCCATCTGGATTCGTGCATGTTAGATGACCCCACCTATCCCTCTTAGCCTGGAAGTAGAATGAGGGAGAAGGGGCACTGAGGTCAACCCAGAGAGTGAAAATGCATGCTACACATGCACTTAAACTTAAATGTGTGCATAATTAATTTTTTTTCTCTTCATCTTTGGATGGAGACTTAGTTGGGAAGTTGTTTTGTGTCTGAGATGGTAGAAGGCATATTGATGCCTTAACAATATTAAACAAGTGATGAAATTAGAGTGTGCATATCAGACTTTTCAAGCTCAGATATGCCTGATCCGGAGACTCAGATACATGGGGGCAGAGCTCCTACCAGCTCTCCCTGTGCCTACCTGATTGTGGAGGGAAGGTGAGTTCTAGCCCTCGCCCGCCATCCCAGTAAAGCCTCTCAAAAAGCCAGGGGAACCCACAAACCATGAGGGCTGCCATTTTCAACATCCAGACTCCACAGCTCATCAGAGCTTCATCCAGCAAAAGAGCTGATCACAAGCCCTGTAGGGTCAGAGTCCCACACTACAGCAGTCTATTTCAAGCCCAGGTATGCCTGGTCCAGAGACTCATATACACGGGGCAAAGCTGCTACTGGTTTTCCCTGCGCCCAGATGATCATGAGGTACTCGGGAGGGAAGGCAGGTTCTAGCCCTGGCTTGCCATCCCAGCAGAGTCTCGCCAAGAAGCCAGAGGAACCCTCACACCATGAAGGCCACCATTTCCAAAATACAGACGCCACAGCTTGTCAGAGCTCCACCCAAGAGATAAGCTGATCTCTCCCCATTGTGATTCATCAATAAATGCATGAGACGAGAGACTACTACAAGAGTATCCCACCTGCACAGCAGAGCCTGGCAAAGCTACCCATGTCATATTTGATATGCCAAAAACCAGAAGCAATTATTATTCACATTTATCCTCATTTCCATGACCTGAAGGAATGGTTTGAGGTTCTTCATGTTCCTGGAGTGAACAGATGCCCTTTGAGCTACACTAGCATGTGACAGGATGTATGGAGATGTTACTGGTGCCTGCTGGAGCAAATCGATGAACAATGGGAAGACAAATGATAAAAGTGAAGTTGTGCTTATGTTGAGTTCTTTTTTGTCTTCTTTTCCACATTCAAAATTCTATAGTTACCAACTGTGACTTCTGAGATACAATGTACATATTAACTCCATATCAATCTCAGACTAAGGAGATAGAAAAGAAACTAGAAGACAGAAAAGTCATGTTTCCCATCCTGAAAACCATTTTGATTATTTTATTTTTTTAATGTCTCAACTTTCTTTACTTGAATAATCTTTACTTGAATATTCATGAGCTGATGTGATATTGAACTAGATATAAAAGATAAATATGCCAACAAAATGCTTAGTAGAAACTTTGACAAGGAAGAAATCCGAATGGCCAAAAGGCATATGAAAAATGCTCATCATCACTAATCAAGGAGCAACAAAAAACAATGAGATATCACCTCACACCACGAATGGCCCATACCAAAAGGGTAACAAAGGTCGGAAGGGACTCTATACACTGTTGGTGGAATGTCACTTGTACAGCCTTCTGGAAAACAATTGGACATTCCCAACTGAAATTGAGCTCCCTTTACCCAGCCATACCTCCTGGAATATCCCTGAACAACCCGCCTTTCTCCACTGTTACAATGCCAAAACCTGGAAACAACCAGTATCCTGAACTGGGACTGGATAAAGAAACTGTGGTACATCTACACAATGGAATACTATGCAGCTGTCAGAAAAATGAAGTTATGAATTTTTGCTATAAATGGATGGATATGGAAAGAATCATGTTGAGTAAAATTAGTCAGAAGAAGAGACATAGAATGACTGCATTTATTTGCATGACAAAATATACTAGGTGATCTTACCAAAAGTGGAAATTACGCAAGCGTGTGGGAGTCAGAGGTTGGTTTAGATAGAGAAAGGAACATGAGTGAATAAATGTCTAAAGTTCTGATACTAACATAGAACTGAGCATTAAATACAGACAAAAAAAATGATGGCTTCTAAGTGTACGTAGTGCAACCCACAATGTGGGAGAAGGAGGAGAGAGAGAGAGGAGATAAAGAACCGCCATTTAGGCGGGGGGGGGGGGGGGAATTGGGGACATGGGTGGTGGCTGAGGGGCACTGGTGGAGGGCGGGGTGCTGGAACACTTGTGACCGAACCCCCACGTGAACAACGTTGTAATTGTATATCTCACGGTGGTATAATAAAATGTTAAATACACTTTAAAAAAATAAAAAATTGATATAGAAAAATGTAATATTTTCCCCTGGCACTCTGGCTCCAAGAAGCAGGGACTGTTAAGTTCCTATGACTTTTAGTTTTATGAGGCATTTGTGCTATGTCCTGTGTTTCTCAGAAGCAACCCGTGACTTATAAGACATACACTGAACCCACTGAGCCATTTCTCTGACCTCTAAATTTATATTTTATCATTAATATTGTATAGACACGCATACATGTGAAGATACATATACTAAACTATATATACAGTGAGACACATAAGGCATGCTACAATCAGTTTTAAATGCCTTAAAGTCACTTTAAATGCCTTACTTTTAAATGTATGTATTGTAATAAATTTACATAATAACCTTTGTGGCCAGAGTTGCTTTGATTTTGATTCGTTGATGAATAGAAAATGTATTCTGTAACTAGTTTTAATACTCGTACACCTCTTTTGTTTGTTATTCATCTCTGACATAACATTTTTCAACTGGGGACATAAGGAAATTTGGGGATAGGTAAACCTTTGAGTTTGGGGTTTTTCTTGTGCCTAGTAGGAGGTTGAACATGTCCAATTCCTAACTACCAGAAGCCAGTAGTACACAAACAGGCTGGTTTTGATGATCAAAATATCTTCAGATATTAACTCAGTCTTAAACCAGCATATAATAAGGAAAGAAAACCCGCATTTATTTACAGAAAATCTGCTTTCTTCACATTGACTTTGTGCTTTTGATATATTGTGTCTCTTATTCCATTCAAGTAGGTAAAAACTTTGTTTTATAAAAGACATACTGGAGTTTCTCCAGCCTCATCACTTCTTAACAGTACAACATAATACATGTTATTATTTTTAGCTACAATTTTCTCAATTGCATGTATGGTAAATATTAGTATTCCTCTCATAGGTTTATTGTGAGTTTTAAATGAAACAATACATGAGTGAAATCAGAGATTTAAACCCTGCAAATATTCCAAGATGTGATATAGGAACCATCATTCTAGCATCAGATTCAAATAGGACAATTTATGGGTCCTTCAAACTTCATTTCTCTCAAATGAAACTTCAATAATCTCTTCTCTTCTGCTTATCTCATTTCTTTTTGCATACATTGCAATTTTCAAGTTTTTCAATTTCAGATTAATGCTCTCTGACAAATTCTGTCAGACTAAAAGTGATAATGTTCTTTGACTTGTTTTCAGTAATGATTAATGAGCTATATTGAGACACAGTGTCATCTATAAAAACAAAAGTCTCTGAATACTCAAGAGTGGCTGTACTTCAATGCACCATGTGAATAATAATAGTAGATTATAATATGACTATATGTCAAGGGAAGCGAAAAAATCATCATTCTTTCCACATGCTGATTGCTCTGTTCCCCCACATGCTATTTAACTTTGATACAATTCCACTTATGCAATTCTTTTTACAGCAGAAATTTAGATCTAGGAAGATAGTACTGTGTATAGGGTGCTTATCTTACATACATGGAACTTTGATTTAATCCTTGATTATAAGGATACACATTAGGCTGCCATTACCACATAGAATGTCTAACTATGACTTATTTTCATTCATTAAAAATGCAAATAATGCAATTTACTGCATTGTATATGCTACAAAAGGAAATGTTTAATAATCTCAGAGAGTCATCTGGTTATATAGATGTATGAAAGATTCTGTAAAAAAATTAGCTTATTTATCTGGCATGTGAATGTGATATAGGCAGGCAGACAGTGGGGGGGCTCTGCATGACAGTGAACTGTCTCCATTAGAACCAGGAATGAAGACCTGATAAAACCCAGGAATCAACAATAGACCCTGAGGAAGCTGGATCTACATTCTTCTGCCCATCTCTTAACCCCCCCCCATCAACCTTCAATGGCCCAGCAGGAGATTCCAGAGCATTCCAGCCCAAGATTAAAGCCCCCTTTGGAAATTAGGGCTTGTTCTCCACCTTTGGAGCAGCCTGAGTTCTCCCTTGAGCACATTATTCTTATCTTCTCTCCTCCCTCCCAGTTCTGAAACCTCCATAATAAAATCTGTTTTACTTCACTGCTCATCTACTCCTGAAAATTCTTTTTCTGCAAAGAAGACAAAAACCCTGAGGAAACTCTGGGTAAGGCCTCGGACTGATTTTCCTTTCCTACAAGAGCAATTCCTCCCTCCAGCCTGAGTCCTTGGTTCCCCAAGAAATCTCGGGTGGTGGGGATCAATTCCCTGTGCCTACAGATCAAGTGGACATCAGGTGTGGCTTGATAGCCACCTCATGGGGCTGGTGGGGCTCAGGCCCACGCTGTGCAGGGGCTTATCACAGACTTTATCAGTCCTAAGCCTGCCCAGTGAGTCCCGGGGTGGCAGAGGCAGCTTGGGAGAAAGTGACCATTCAGAGAAATATTAAAGTGGATAAAGTATTTTCCTTGCACACAACTGATCAGTAGGTTTGATACCCAGCATCCTTTATGGTCCCCACGTCCTACCATTCTGGTGCAGAGACAAGAGTAATACCCAAGTACTGCTGTGTATGGGCCCAAAAATAATACATTTTTTTAAAAAATTTTGTACATGTTTTTAAAAAAGACCTTGGCTAAAGCAATCCTTGGGAAAAAGAAGATGGGAGGTATCACTTTCCCCCAACCTCAAGCTCTACTACAGAGCAGTTGTAATTAAGACAGTGTGGTATTGGTATAGAGACAGACCTGTAGACCTATGGAATAGAACTGAGTGTCTGAAACACATTCTCAAATATACAACCACTTAATCTTCGATAAAGGAGCAAAAATATTACGTGGAGCAAAGAAAGCCTCTTCACAAATGGTGCTGGGAAAACTGCAGCTACATGAAAAATGAACTTAGACCTCCTTCTAACGCCATGCAAAAGTCAGACAAAAGGATTCTAGATCTCAACATGAACATGTCTATGGTACATCGAAAACATAGAGAAACGCTTCATAAAACGAACGAAAAGTATCTTTAAAGATAAACAGAAGATAAACAATGGGATTATATAAAACTAAAAAGCTTCTGCACCTCAAAAAAACGACCAAGATACAAGACAATACAGTGGGGAAGATATTCACCCATACCCATTCAGGGTTAATTCCAGGATATATCAGGACTGGTAGCACTCCACAAAAAACCACCCCAAAAAAATAAGAACAGAAGCTTCCAAAGAAGAAATTCGAAGCGGCATGAAAAAGTGTTCTTCTTTAGGGGGCAAATCAAAAAACAATGAGGTACACTCACCCACGAGACGCACAAAAACAAGATGCGGTGTGGAAGGACCTGATACTGTTGTGGAGCCCGCCAGCCCTTTTGGAAAATTGGGCATCCCCGAAAACTAGAATAGCCCCATATCCACAATAGCACTCCTGGAAATACCCACCAATACGAAACACTATCGTACTTCTTTATTCATCTCTCGCATTCACTATAGTGATCTGAAACAACCTAAAGCCCGGCAGGACTCTAAATGGTTCTCTACCTTGGAATACATGCGGGCGAAAAGATGACATTTGAGTTTACCGCAAATGGAGGGACATGGAGACTATCAGCTAGGAAATTAGTCAGAAGGAAAAGGACAGATATAGAAGACGCATCATTAATATGACAAAATAGATACCAGTGTTTTACTAAATGTGGGAAATGGTAATGGCGAATAAGACTCACCATTGAATATACACAAAGAGACTTAAGTGATAAACTCTAAATACCTGCAGGGCTAGCCACAATGTGTAAAAGAAGAGGCGAGAGATGCAGAGACAGAGAGAGACAGAGAGAAAAGAGGAAACTGGGGTACCTGCTATTAAGGCAGCATGGGGGTGGGCAGGAGGGGGTGGGGTACATTGGTGGTGGAAATGGGGCACTGGTGGAGGGATGGGTGCTGGTATACTGTATTACCAAGAACCAATTATGATCACCTTTGTAATTGTATGTTTCACTTGTATAATAAAAAATTAAAAAAAAACAAAAAAAAAAAAAAATAGTGTCCAAACCCTTTACGTATGTTCTGTAATCCATAGTCTGAGGAAGGAAAGGGAAGAAACGGAAAGAAATAAAGAACCTGCATGGCAGGGCTTGGGGAGGGGGAACCGGGACTTGTGGTGGATGGGCCTGTGGCGAGGTGCTGGACCTGTATGACCAAAACCCAAATTGAACTTTTTTAATTGTATATCTTTGTAATTGTAAAAAAAAAATTTAAAAATAAAAAAAAAAAAAATAAAAAAAAAAAAATAAAATAAAAAAAAAGACCTTGGACTTAAACATATACCATATGTGTTGAATATGTTAAATCAAGACAATAAAATGTTCACCTCAAAAGGGTGCCATGAATTAAATCAGAATAGTGATGATAGGTGGGACTACAGTCTAAACATTTCAGATATAACATCAGAGTTTTCATTTCCACTCCTGAGGGAGCTTAGGTTATTTGAATTGCATCCAATCCAATACTAATGGGGCACATCCTATACCTGTGGGTCACAGCCTTTTATCTCCTACTCAGGCATCTGTCTCTTACCCAGGAGGCTGTGATTTTCAGATTTAGCCTTTTGATGACCTTGGATTTTGTATTGTAAGTGAAATGTTGCTTTTCTCTTTCTCTTAGGCTCTTTGCATATTACTAGAGCAATGTCCTCTTTGTATAGACATAGGATACAGTTAACATTATGCGTTTGTAATATAGGAGTTAATTAACTTGAAATATTTACTTTTGGGCATCCATCATATTTACCTGATTAAAACCTTAGTTGCCCTTAAGTTGATCTTAGTTCCATACACCGAAAGAAAAGTCCATCTTGGGACTTGGATGACCCCAGGGCCAGCTATGAATGAGCTACACTTGCCTCAACAAGGATGGGCTAAGCACCATAAGAAATGTAATAAATTAAGAACTTGGTTGTGGAAGAAACTCTGTCATGACCCAAAGATAAGCAACTGATTTATGACCCTGTTGGGATTAGAAAAAAGTATCCTGGCCTGAGGACTATAGTGGAATACATAAAGAGATGTTCCCAGGAAAACCACCCTTTACCATGAATCCAGAGAAACTATTTCAAGCTTAATCCAGGGTGAAGATAAAAGTATGTCTTACTGCATTAGACAAAAGTAGATAAAAGTATGTCTTACTACAAAATGACTAGAAATATTATTAATAAGTAAATGTAATGTGATTGTTTACCAGTAAAGGAAAGGAGAAAGCAATAAGCCCTTAGATGGAATTCCACCTTTGTCCTGGGCAGGTATGTAGCCCCAGGGCAAGACTCCATCCCTAGGGATAGGTCCTCTAGTAGATTGTTCTGGAAGAAAGGGGCTTTTACACCTGATCACTGTTTTAGGATCAAAGGTTGATCACCTTTCTATAACACCCAACCCCCAATCTTTCAGGATGCTTCTATAACTAAGACTTGGCTAAGCTTTAAATGGCTTCTGATTACCAGTGAGCCTGTGGTCCCACATCTTTGTCCATTTTTGTTGTTGTTGTGGTGGTGGTGGGGAGTTGATGGCCCATACGGGCTGAATACATCAGGGAACCTTGCCAAACCCCTGTAGATACACAGGAAATCTTTTTTATAATATTTAATCATTATTATTAACCAAGATTCATCAACTTTCCTATGCCAATCCCCAGCATTGTATCATGCTCACATTACATTTAATTATTTCCATCCTGAAATCAGGTATCACATTTTCTTAATACCTTCACGCTTAATGTACAGAGTGGGTATTCAGAAAATCTTTTCAAATATATGCACAAGTTTTTAGAAATTTTTTGTATTATTCAATCAAAAGTGAGAAAAGAATGCATTTTGCAAAGGAGGAAGATTCACTATAAAATAGACTATAAAATATTTCAATAATTTCAATAATATAATTAATAACAAGACAAGTTGCTTGATATAATCAGAAGTTAATGAAGGAAAGACACAAAGCAAATGTCACTATTATAAGTGTGCTTACAGTGTTAAATACAGAGTAATATTTCTTTAATTTTTAATTTTCAAAAAGAGTGCAAATATATATATATATATTCCCTGAGAGTAAATTAGAGTCAATTATTTTTAAGATACTTTTAATGAAAATCATATCAAATCTCCAAAATGTATTGCAACTGTGAGCAAATATATATTAGGGGTCCTGGGGATGGCTCATGGTGAAAAGCACCTATACGTTTACTCAAATGTAAATTCTGAGTTCAATCACTAAGGCCTCCCATAAACATTGAGCATGACACCCACAGTCCCACAACAGAATGTGTGATCCCTAATACAAAGCCAGGAGTTTACAAGCACTACTAAAATGTATATAGTGAGCACCACAACTAAAGTATGTGTGAATATTGCCACCAGAAAGGCAACCCCCAGCAACCTCATGTGTGAGCACCACAGGAACTCCTAGGGAACTCTCCAACCAGAACATGCATAAGCATCATAATTCAATGAAACCTGGCATACACCAGAGCTAAAAACAAAGTATGTGACTTCCAGCAGCAGAGGACCGGGCATGTACAAGACCCTTCTCAACGAATAAACAATAGCAACAAAAAGGATGAATGAAGGTAAACAAACAAGTGAAAACTAAATTATGATGCTTGCCTGAGAAATCTTCTAAAGAACCCTTATCTCATTAAAAAAATAGTGTTATTAAAATGATGTAGTAAGGGACTACAGTAGCTACTGCCTAAAAAACCTTCTCTGCCCATTTAATTTGTCCCTTCACCTATGGTGCTCCAGTCACTGCCTCCTGCTACTCCTAAAACAGTCAGGTATCCTAAAACAATGTATATCACTGTGCCAGATTAAAATGTTCTTTCTATATATATTATGTATCTTTTCTATCACCAGTCCTGCATCTCTAACCAAGTATCTGTTGTTTTATCACTGTGAGATAGACAATTATAAAGTTATTCATGATTGGATTTCAGTCATAAAATATTGCAGCACCCATCCCTCCACCAGTGAACATTTCCCACTACCAATGTCCCCAGTTTTACTCCCCAACCCCACCTGCCTCTATGATAGGCTCTTTTCTTCTCTCTCTCTCTCTCTCTCTCTTCATTTGCACATTGTGGTTTGCAGTACATACACTGAGGGGTTATCATGCATATCCCTTTATCTATTTTTCAATACTCAGTTCTAGTTTAACATTACCATTTCCAACTATTATTGGCAAACTGATCCCTTCTCTAGCTTATCCAGGTGTCATATTAGCCAAATACTAGCAATTCTGTAAGGCTTCCAGGATCACCCCTAGTGATTTTCCAGCCTCATTTAATTTTTTACCCTAGCACTTATCCAAATCTCTCTTTTCCCTTCCCTTCCCTTCCCTTCCCTTCCCTTCCTCCTTCCCTTCCTTCCCTTCCTTCCCTTCCCTTCCCTTCCCTTCCTTCCCTTCCTTCCCTTCCTTCCCTTCCCTTCCCTTCCTTCCTTCCCTTCCCTTCCCTTCCTTCCCTTCCCTTCCCTTCCTCCTTCCCTTCCCTTCCTTCCCTTCCCTTCCCTTCCTTCCCTTCCCTTCCCTTCCCTTCCCTTCCCTTCCCTTCCCTTCCCTTCCCTTCCCTTCCTTCCCTTCCCTTCCCTTCCCTTCCTTCCTTCCCTTCCCTTCCCCTTCCTTCCCTTCCCTTCCTTCCCTTCCCTTCCCTTCCCTTCCCTTCCCTTCCCTTCCCTTCTCTCCTCCTCTCTTCTGTTCTCTCCTCTTCTTTTCTCTTCTCTATCTCAAACACACACAAGCACAGACACACATAGTCTCGCCTTTACCTGATATGCCATGTTCAGCTTTCAGCAACAAAAAAAGAACGATCCCCAAACTAAAAAAATGTGGCACCAAAAAGACAAATCAGCCACCAATAACTGACTCAAATATGAAAGAAAATTTTAAACTATTAAAATAGAATTTGAAATAACCATCCTAATACACTAAAGACTCAAATGAAACAAAGAAAATTAATATGTGAGCACAGATCTGTAGTGAAGGCAGAGAAGGGAGACTTCAAAGGGGTACCCAAATAAAATAAAATGCTAAAAAATACAAAAGAAAGGCACAAAGAAAATATTTGAACAGTTCACAAGCATATACTAGAAAAATAAACATAAAGCAATATTGCTATTTGTATTGTTACTTATCTGTTGAGGATCTGCCTCTAAATTTATTCGAGTTACTGGAAAAGTTGTATTTTTCTACAAAGAAGGCTTTAATTTCTTGCTGGCTATTGGAAAGAATTCAGTCTTACTCTTGAGATCCCCCACATTCATTGTATTTGGGATTTCCCAGGAAAAGAACTTTATCAAGTCAGCAAGGAAAGTTTCTAAGAAAAAGTCTACCTAAAGATGATCACAATATATCATAAAGAAAGCAGACATTGTAACATCCTCTTACTGTTGGTAATATCTGCCTGCAATGTGATCCCTTGCTAGTTTCCATCATCATGAATATAACTCTGCACATAGAATTTTATTAAATTATCTGTGGAAAACCTTTTGAGTATACCATCTGTTTCATGCTAGGGGTCTGAATGATCCATCATCTATAAATTCCAAACTTAATTTTTAGACAAATGCAAGAGCGAGCATGTAATAAATACAAACTGGCAGCCAATCCTCAAAACTACAAACACAGTATGTGTTGAAAGGTTTTTCCTTACAGAGGAGCATAAATAATTCAGAAATTATCATCGTTCTTGAATGTGCTAGTATCCAGCTGCCTACTGTAATTTACATTCTCTTGATTTTTTGATACCAACTTCAATAGCAGAGCATTCCCTACCCTCTTTTATTTGAAGTCTATTTAGATAAAAGATAAAATAGTAAGTCTCCTGATGTTTACAATTCTCTCATTTTATCTCTAAAAGATGTGTATCTTTGAATAGCAATTGTGAATACCAAATCTATTTCCCATGAGCTTTTATTTCTTGTAGATTTCTTCCTCAACATTTTCATTCTTTATATTGTTCATTTTTCTTTCTCACTGGGAAATTCTCAGTGTCATTTCATTTCAAGAGATCATTCATCTCTCATTAGCTATCAGACCCCTATGTCTAGAGATTGAAAGCCTAGCTTCAACAAATTTTCTGCTTTTAAACTTCCATATCTATCCTTTTGCTTCTTCCCTCATCCTTTTGTTATTTTCCCCCTCCTTAGTGTCTTATCTTCTTCAGGCTATTCACAGCACACATATTTAGTCTGGTTGTAATTTTTACATTCTTATTTGTTATAGCAATTTGGTATGATAACCCTAAAGTTCTAACAAGGAAGTTCCTCAAAGGGCTGCAAAATCAGCTCAATGTAGCTCAATCACAGAAATCTGACAGGCTAGTTACACAAAATCCTCAATACCAGGAAATGACTTTATTCTTTTGCTTTGGTTTGTAAGGGAAATCACAGTGATCTTTGAAGATGAAGGCAGACTAACTCTGATTATCATCTACCAAATGACAATATTAAAAACCATAATTGGGTAACCTACTGTTTCTGACCTCTAGGTCCAGAAAAATAGTAAAACCAGGGAACCCCTGGGCAAATTTGTAGGTCTTGTCTATTTTCCCATTATGGAGAAAACTACCAGAATATGAAGACACAGAAGTTTGTATGCAAACTTCTAATGATCTAAAAACAAAAAACAAATGAACTATTTATCAGAATTCTCAGTTTTCCTGTCAATTTAGAGCTAATGCCAACCAGAAAGACAAATGGATTACTTTTATTCCTTGGGCATTTAGTAGAAATACAAAATCAAAAGTCTACTGCATTAGAGTTCAAACCACTGATTTAGCTCTTTTGGGTCTACAAAAAAATTATATTCTGCTAAGGATGGTATTTTATAATACAAGTCATTTTCAAAAAATAGAAAATATTATTGTCTATATTTTGAAATGATTTTTAAATGTAAGTGACTACTTATTCAATATTTTTAAAATACTTGAAATAAATGAAAATATTTACTCAACTAAATAATTATACTTTAAATGACTAGTACATACAATAAGATACATTATAGGGCAATGAAATTAGGAAGCTACACAATAGGGTAATAATAAAAAATAGTATTTAAGAGCACATCATATATTTTATTAGGATGTTTGACTGAAGTCATTCAAGAAAAAAACACAAATTAATATCTTCCTTGGGCTTAAAACGTCTCTTTCGAGTATTTTTTAAAACACTTTATATAATACAGTGGGAAATATGCACTGATGAGGGGTAAGTGTTGGAACACTGTGTGACTGAAACCCAATCATGAATAGCCTTCTAACTGTATGGCACAGTGCTCAATAAAATAATTTTTTGAAAAGTTGCAATGGTAATGGGTTTGGGGGTTGAATATTGAATATTTGTAAGAAATTAACATGAACATCTTTGTTTAAAAATTTGAGTAGAAGCCTACTACATATAATAAGTTCAGTAAGTGAAAGCAATACACAGATGGTTCAATTCACATGTTACAGCTCAGCAAAAAGTTCATGACATTAGCAACACCATTCTTAAATATATGATGTAATAAGCAATAATTTTTGCTTGCAAAGGGAGCAGGCATGGGGGTAGGTGGGAAACAAGGGTCTTTAGTGTCAGAAGTACACATTGGTGGTGGGACTGGTATTGGAATATTGAATGCTTGAAACAACTGTACTGTGTGCAACTTCGTAAATCACAACACTTAAATAAAGTTTAAGAAAATAAATTTTCTGACAGTTAATGATGAATTTGCAACAATTTTTTTCACAACCCTCGCTTTCAATTATGAAATCTGATATGAGGTCACAATTTATTTTAAGAAATTAGCACCAAATAATTTCTCCCTGGCTATGAGTGTTTTTCGTCATTGTTTCCTTTGAGGTGCAGAAGCGTCTTAATTTAAAGCAGTCCCAATTATTTGCCCACCACTCATTATATGAATGGTAAATATCCAAGACATTCAAAATGCTGGTAGGTAAAATGCTATGTGAAAAGAAAACACCACATAAAAAAGAACAGAAAGGGGTTAGAGACAAAAAAAAAATACTTCCTTAAAATACAAATAGTAAAAAGGTTCATAAAAGGTATTCTGCATCACTATTCATCAGGGAAATGCAAATAAATGAAAACAATAAGATACCACCTCACACCATAGAGACTGACACACATCAAAAAAGATCCACCAGTGCTGGTGTGGCATTTTAGAAAAATAGACCCTCATTCATGGTAGGTGGGAATTGTGTCTAGTCCAGGCTTTTTGCAAAATAATATGAACATTCCTCAAAAATCTAGTCATCGAGCTTCCATATAACCCAACAATTCCACTCCCAGAATATACCCCAAGGAAAGGCCCAAAAGCACAAATAAAGAAATTGGCACTTCTGTGTTCACTGCAGTCTTATTAACAATAGCCAAAATCTGAAAACAACCCAAGTGCCCAAGACCAGATGACTGGATAAAGAAACCACAATACAAATACACAATGGAAATCTACTCAGTCTTAAGAAAAGATGAAATGATGCAATTTGCTGCTATTTTGATAGATCTGTATAGTATTATACTGAGTGAAATTAGTCAGATGGAGAGGGCAGACCCAAAATGATCTCACTCATTTGCAGGATATAAAGAAACATAGTAGGGAATAACAAATGTGCAAAGGCAATTCAAACAGGGAACATGAGAACTGTTGTTCAGTTGGATGCATGCCACTAGGGTGGGAATGGCAAGGATAGGTCACGTAAGGGAAAACTAAGACAATGGTGAGAGGGAAAAGTCCCTACTAGGCTAGAAGGAAAGTAGGGACTCTGGTGAAGACATTGGTGAAGAGATTGGTGAAGAACATTGTACTATTGAAACCTAATCATGAATAACTTTGTAAAGTTCTAATTCATGGAGATTTAGTAAAAAGAAGGAGGAGGAGGAGGAGAAGCTAGAGCCTAAATTAATAAACATGGACAATGTGATCCCTATAAAACTCCAAAGGTATTATTCATAATATATAACTACAAATATGCTACCAAAACGGCAGAACGTGGCAAGCTATCCGTGTCGTATTTGTTATGCCAAATACCAGTAACAATTATAGACGTCATTCCCATGACCTGATGGAATGGTTTGAGGCTCTTTATGTTCCTGGAGCAAGCAGGTGCCCTTGGGCTCTACTTGCATGAGACAGGACATATGGAGATGTTACTGGGGTCCGCTCGAGCAAATCGATGATGAATGGGAAGACAGTGATACAGTGATACAGTGATATAACTAAAATATATAAAATATCCTGAAAGTCAAATAGTTGAAAATCTCTTACAGGGAAGAAAAGGAAGTCTCATGCACCCCTAACTTCAAAGTATATTATAAAATGATTGTGATTGAAATATCATAGTTTTTAAAGAAAATCAGACATATCAATGGAACAAATTGAGAGTCTAAAAGTAAAATTTCACTTCACTTGATCACTTGAATCCCGTTATTCATCCATTTGCTCGAGCGGGTGCCAGTAACATTTCCATTGAACCCTATCATGTGCCAATGTAGCCCAATGGCATCTGGTTGATTCAGGAATATGAAGAGCCTCAAACCGTTCCTTCAGGGTCTTGACAAGGAGGTCTGACCATCTTGTAGGTGGGCGGCCACGTGATATTTTGACATCCCGTGGGATCCCATCAGTAACGGCTCTAGTCCAGCAGTTGTCTCCAAATCGCATTACATGTCCAGCCCATCTGATTTATGATGCCTTGGCAAACGAGACAGCGTGACGGAGGTTGGAATTCGGATTCCTTCTCTCACTTGGGTGAGGCGTGATATTCCAAGCACAGCTCTTTCGATTCCTCTCTGGGAGACCCGAATAGCATTCTCATCCTGCTTTTGTAGGGTCCAGGTCTCTGAGGCGTATGTTAATGCAGGGAGAACGGTGGAGTCAAAGAGATGTGCCCAGAGCTGGAGATTCTTTGTCCTTTTTAGCTATTTCTTCGATGTTTTTGAAGGCATTCCATGCCGCTCTCTTCCTCCTGCACAGCTCAGGTTTTAGGTCGTTCATCATGTTGACTTCTTGACCTAGGTACACATAACTGCTGCATTCAGAGATGTTTGTTCCATTGAGAATGAATGGGGCCTCTGGAACTAGTTCATTTTTCATAAACATAGTTTTCTTTAGATTCAGCTGTAGACATATCTTTCCACATTCTCGGTCGAAGTCAGCCAGCATTTGTGCCGCTTGGCTAATGTTTGGTGTTATTAGAACGATGTCATCAGCGAAGCGGAGGTGGTGTAGTTGCTGACCATCTATCTTCACTCCCATTCCTTCCCATTCTAATTGTCGCATGATGTTCTCGAGGGCGGTGCTGAAGAGTTTTGGTGAAATGGTATCACCCTGTCGAACCCCTCTTTTGACATCAATGATCACTTCTTTGTGGAAAGGTGAGATCCTGGTGGTGAATCCAAAATACAGCTCCTAAAGGATCTTGATGTATTGGGTTTGAACACCCTGTTTGGCTAGGGCTTAGATGACTGCTTCAGTCTCCACAGATATAAGGTTAAGTTACTGATGACAAGACTTGACAGAATAAATAAAAGTCGCTTTATTGATTGGTTCAGGGAAAACAGAAAATGAAATTTCTACCATACGCAGAAAATGAAACTAGACCATATGTACCATATATAAAAACCCAAATATATTATGCCTAAAGCAACAAACTACATATACAAATACACAGGCATAAACCCCTTACCATTGGCCTTAATGATACTCTTGTGTAATATTGGACTTTAAATGATAAATTTAATATATATACATAATTTTAACAATGTACAACTTTAGGTATATAGTATTATAATTTATTGTTACTTTAATTTTTTTTGAAGTAAAACAGATTTTATTATGGAGATTTTAGGATGGGGAAGGAGGAGGGAAAGTGAGAGTAACACGCTCAAGGGAGAACGCAGGCTGCTCCAAGGACTGAGAGCCTATGTTAATTTTAAACTTTCCATTTTATTAAAATCCATTTTTTTATTTTGGATAAGGCACTTGCCTTGCACACAACCAGCTGGCTTCAATCCCCAGCCAGGAGTGATTCCTGAGGACAGAGCCAACAGTAACCTATCAGTACCACCAGGCATGGCCCACAAACAAAACAAAAAGTCCAGACTTTATTTAAACTAATAATTTATTACATAACATATTTATGTTACTAAATATACATGGTATTGTTGCCTTGGAATATGTAATATTGAAGACTTTTCTTTCTCTTTCCCTTCTTTTTTTTCTGCACGGGAGAGGGTGTGCAATATACAGTGGTATTTGGGGTGACTCTCAACTCTTTTCTCTGATGTAGCTTCAGAAACTGGTAAGGGACCCTGTGGTGCTGGGAATAGAAATTAACTCTCTGGGGTATCTCTCCAGTCTCAAAAGTATTTCTGAAAACTGCTTATGTTATATGACTTGAACTTCCACCTCAAAGAGGGATGAAATAGATTGTAGCAAACCAACAGTCTCACACAAGAAATCCAGATATGATTTTTTGAAATCGCAAATTTCAGCGCCAGAGAGATTGTGTAATGGGTAAGTCACTTGCTTTACATGCAGACCATTCTGGCTCATTCCTATGCACTGCACATAATCCCTGAGCACAGAGCTAGGAGTGCAAGCCATGAGCAATACAAGGTGGGCTTTTTGTAATGAAACAAAAATGAAATCATCAATTTCAACAAGCACCAGAAAACCTGAAAAAAAATCTATTTCAGAGAAATTATCCTATGGCAACTGCCATTTTCCAGGCCTGAAAAAAATGGGCTAATTGATCACGGTAATGCAAATTGCTTGAGGATAGGAATTTCTCTCGGGGACATGAGAACCAATAATGATTTTTGATTGTGTTTTTGTCAGAATGGCTTAACTATAGAATTGGGATATCTGAACATGAAGAAATTATTGAAAAATCAAAAAAAAATTCTTAAAATACTGAAGCCAAGGAATCAAGGAATTTCAATTGAAGAATTGGCTTTCACAAAAAAGAAACAAACAAACAAAAACCTCTGAACATGTGATGGTAAAACCTTTTAAAACTGCGTCGGATTCCTGAGTTTTCATCCATTCCCCTCTGGCATTAGAGGCAGAAGGGAACTCATTTCCTGGTATTGTTGGGAATCCCAGAGGCCCCAACACACACCTTGAGCACTGCTGGTTAGTCCTGGTTGATGCCCAATGCCCAGCAAATGCAAGTGTGATTCTTTGGGTCTGTAATATTGATAGGTCATTGCCAGACTCATTGTGCCATCTAAACCTGCTGCTTTGAGAGTGTTTCATAGGACCCTGACTACTTCTTGGATGTCCCCCTAGCCCAACAAAAGAAATTATCATGATTTACATGTAAAGAGATATCAAGTGGAAAGACTAAGCATCATCTAAAAAAAATGGGTGAATCATATAAGGAGATGTAAATTCTATGAAAGACTAGAAAGAATATTCTAAAAATTGAAAACAATAATTGAAATATATTCCTTAGTGCTATTAGACTAGACACAGTCTAAGATAAAATCAAAGAGTTTAAAACTTATGTCAAAAGGAAAAATAGCTCCTAGTTATTTCATTATGCTGAACAAAGAGAATAAAGTTCTCACCTGAAGTTCATTTCTTTCTAATTTACATTTGAGAAGAGTAAGAGCTGGACCCACCAATTGATTTTTTTAAAAGAGTAAAATAAAATAAAACATAAGTAAATAATGTATAGTTAAGTAAGATTGGGGAGAAGTCACATTTATATGTGGAATTTATAATCTAAACCATATTCATCCATAATTAGCAACATTTTGCTTGCTTTGCTACTTGGGAAAATTAGCCTAAATTAATCTTTTCTTAGATGAGAACTTACAGATGGTTACATTTTAGTCCTTTAAAAAACTTGGATATTTTATCCACTGTGTATACGATGAAACACTTCAATTTTTTTTCAATTATTTCATATATACCTTAGACTTTCCACTCCCACTCTATCTTCTCTTAACTATCCTCTATAATCTGACTATAACTACACAACTATCTTTGTTACCTGTTATAATTAACATGTATTTGCATTTCAAAAGCTTAAAAGTTTTATACCTAGCTGTTTATAGTAAACAATAAAGTATTATACAAATGAAGAAGTTAGGAATGAGGCAAAAATGGCTTTTCTTAAGGTCATAATACCAGTAAACAGAGGACAGAGGACTAGATGTTAATGATCTTTTTTTTTTTTTTTTTTTGCTTTTTTTTGGGTCACACCCGGCAATGCTCAGGGGTTTCTCCTGGCTCTGCATTCAGAAATTACTCCTGGCAGTGCCCGGGCGACCATATGGGATGCCAGGGATCGAACCCGGGCCGGCACAGGCCAGCAGCGTGCAAGGCAAATGCCCTACCCACTGGGCTATCGCTCCAGCTCCAAGATGTTAATGATCTTAATACAAAATTCATATAATTTTTCTTCTTTCTTCATTTTACAACACATAGAGGGTCCCTCTATCATTTGGCATCCTTTTCACTATATATCAAAACTAAAATGCATAACTAATGGAAATTAATTTTTAATTTGACCTTAGAAAAACCAATCAACCTCTACAGCCAGAGTATTGGAAAGTGAAGAGCATTTTGCTTATTTTGCAAAAGTTATTGAAATATTATAAAATATTTAGCTTTAACAATGTGTCATACATACCAGGACTACCTATGTAATTTATCTCAATGTGACTAATATAGCAGGACACCTAATTTTATTTCATAGGCATTTCTATTATCAGTAGGGCAACCCTATTAGGAACTTAAGAGAAACTAAGAGATCACTTTGATCCACCTACAGCCATTTGCTTTCAAACATAGTCAGCTGCCTTTTGTAAACTGAAACACAGACCTAACTGGAGTTACATTTTTTCTCTCTTGAATATGAAAAGAGACTCACCACACCCTATAATAAATATATTTATACCTTTGTTGAACTCAATTTTTACCATTACAATACATATATATGCATATATATAGATATATATATGTACTAATACATATTAGTACTATATATTTTGATTAACAATTTGGCAATTTAAGCCATATCTCTCAATATATCTTGTTTTGTTTTGGTTTTGGGTACATACTGGAAAGTACTTACTCCTGAATCTGCTCTCAGGGCATCCTGGCAGGGTTCAGGGGATGACTATATATGATGCCAGGGAGCACACTAGCTGGTTAAATAACCCAGCCCTATTTCTCGGTATATCTTAACCCAAATATCAGAGTTTCTTTTCTTCACCACTATTTTATGAAGCACTGAATACATTCGTTTTTTAAGGACTGCAGATAAAATGTAGGAAAGTACAGTTTTTGCCCAAAAGAGCTAAAAAGTTTATAAGAGAAAAATAGAACATTGTACCTAGATAATGCTAATACTCCATACTGCATTACAAATATTTTAAGAGAAATAGGCCAAGAACTGAGACGTTATGTCCCACACACTACCTTCTTTCCTTACCTTCAATATTGCTACGCTTCATAGAGCAGATTTAACTTTATATTTTATATTTTCTTGGGCTTTTTAGCATCAAAATTAGCATAAAATGGCCATAATTAAAGCCAAGTGACTTTCTAATTATTTTACTTCTTCACTTGACTAGATTTATTTCCATCCACATAAAGATATCACAGAAAGAGAGGGTTCACCATATATAATTCACTTTCAGGCTTCGGGAATAATTCTAATTAAAAAAATACTATTATCTCAAAATCTTAGCGATTTAAAATCTACCAGAGAATTTTGGCATTGTTTTCACTTTTCCAGGGGCGCTGGGTGCCCGACAAAATCCGGGAGCAGGGTCAGGGATCCTCTTCTGCCCCCAGGGGATCAAAGGCCAACAGACAGAACAGACATGAGAGTCCAGCCAAGGTTCACAAGGCTTTACTCTCACAGATTCTGGTATACAATTCAACAATAGGAAAACCCTGGACTTTGCGTTCCTGGCTGGGCCCTGGCCAGGGTGTAGGTTGAGAACCCTAGGCCAAGATGGCCACCACCATGTGTTAAGGCCCAACAAGGAGGAGGAGAGAGAGAGGAGAGGGTGAAAAAGCAAAAGGCAAAGGAGAGAAAGAGTAATGGAAAATAGAGGACTACAATTTTATATCCCTCAACACAGACTGCCCACACCAATGGGAAGCAATTGGGGTCAATTCCCTCAGGTAGCTTCTCCCAGGACCTCACCTAGGTCCTTTGAGATGTTAATGCTGTCCAGTCAAGATCTGCCTTGAAAGTGCCCCTGGAGGGTGGAGTGGAGAAGAGGCATGTATCTTTACCAATGGATATTTTACAGCCAGGTATATATTTCTCCAAGCCTTCACAAGATTCTCATCTTCAGAGTTGTTTTGTATATCAGCCTACAGGCTTATTAGAGAGCCATGTGTGCTTGCTTGGAGGCAAACAGCATTTCTCTCTGATCTAATTACTTAAAGATCCAACAGTGGCCAGGTAAATATACTGGTAAGATCTGTCTAGTCCCCCAATTATTGTGGCAGCATAAGAGAAAATATTTATACCAGCTAATATAAAGTACATGGTCAGATGAACTGCCATATTCAAACTGTCCTCCTCCCATCTACAAACTGGAGGCAACACCAGGCAAGATGCAGAGGCTATGGGCAACAGTGTACTGCAACATCGCTTAGTAAGAGTTTCTAAAACATTTACAAATCAATTGAGTGAATTTAGTTCATACATATGTTGTAGCAATAAGGTGTTGAAACGATCAATACAATGAAGAAAGTGAAAACAAGTCATAGAGTAAAATTTCTACACATTTGTTATTACTATTCATATAAATGCCTAGAACTATTATATTTTTGGAGGAGGCACACTCACTGGTGCTCAAAATTACTTACTTCTGGCTCTGTATTCCAGGACTCATTTCTGCCTCTGTATTCAGGAATCAGGGGAACATATGAGGTGTTGGGGATAGAATCTGGGCTGGCCATATGCAATGCAAGTACCCTGTCCACTGTATTGTCTCTCTAGCTCCCTTCAACTTTTAAATTTTCATGAAACTATGTAACTATAATAATAGATAAATGGTTTCTCTACTTGCCAAATAAATATTTATAAAACTATTTGAAAAATTTTTAGTTACTTTTTACAAACTAAAAATTTAACTGAGAGTTGAAAGTAGGAACAGATGTATACATGATAAACTTTTCAGTATCTGTATTGCAAGCCACAATGGCCAAAAGTAAATGGAGAGAGAGAGAGACAGAAAAAAAAAAAAAAAAAAAAAAAAAAAAAAAAAAAAAAAAAAAAAAGAGAGAAGAAGAAGAAGAAGAAGAAATGTGCCTGCCATAGAGGCAAGGGGAAAGGAAATGGAGGACATTGGTGGTGCACATGGGTGAAATATCATATGACTGAAACTCAATAATGAACAAATATGTAACTGCACATCTCTCTGTAATCAAATTTTTCTAAAATTCAGTTATGTGATATTGACCTTAATTAGAACTTTATTACTGTACTTGGAAACATAAAATATCCTCCCTATTATTCAATAATTGTTTCAAATATCAACATGATGTTTATAGACTTTTTCCATACTTCATGGCTGCCAGAAACTGATTGTTATTTAACTAGACAGAACTACCCAAGAAAGGACAGCATGGTAGGCAAATATTTTTAGAAAGTACCTAGCTAGACATCATAGTAGAGAAAAAGCAAAGATATCTTTAAGGTCAAACAGGTAGTTATTAAGTGAAAGAGCTCAACTCTAACTTAGCTATCTTGCTCAAAATCCACTCCTCAACTATATCTTCCAGTGATCCCTGCTTCTAGTGGAAAGAGAGAGAAAAGGACGGGAAGGTGTTCGATGGGGGATGGGAGGGGCAGGGCAGAGGCTTTTATAATCACTACTCACATAATACCAGTAGTAGCCTGCATGAGTAAAGTGCTAGTATATGACTTTTTGATATTAGGTTACACACAGTATTATAGTTTTTCATCTTAATTCTTCCATCTTTAAATCATTTGTTTCAGGGAAGCAAGATATATCAAGAGGAATTCACTAGAAAAGTCAACGTTATGAAGTACTTAGGTCTTTTATGAACAACCATCTAAGTCATCATAAGAGCAGATCCTAAAGATCAATCTAGTCTTGAGAAAGCCATTGTTTGGGTAGAACCATAAGTTATAGAAAATGCTACATAAAAATGCATTTCTTTAAAACCCATTTTATCAGACGTTGTGAGATAGTGCAGTAGGTAAAGCACTCGCTTTGGACATGGCTGACCTGAGTTTAATCCCGAGTACCTCATAGCCCCAACCCTAGCACCCCCAGGAGTGATTTCTAAGTGCAGAGCCGGATAAACTGATCAATGAGGAGACCTATGATGCTTACATGGGCATGACTGAAAGTTGAAATGGCTTTTACTGGGGCTGGTGCAATAGCCAGAAGTAGGGTGCTTGTCTTCCATCTGGCCAACCTGGGTTTGATTCCCAGCATCCCATATGGTCCCCTGAGCACCGCCAGAAGTAATTCCTGAGTACAGAGCCAGGGGTAACCCCCTGAGCATTGTCAGATATGACCCAAAAACTAAAAAGAATAAAGAAAGAAAAGAAAGAAAAAAAAGAAACTGGATTTTCTGTAAAAAGGGTCAATGACTGCCCCTGCAATAAGAAAATGATTTTTATTTTTAAGTGTACCAGTATACTGAATATACATGACCTTTGTTTTCTCCATAATTTTTTATCTCTTATCCATTTCAGGTGGAGTAAATGAATTTTCCTCTAGTGTAGTAAAGATTAGCCCCCTAAAAATGACATTTATGCTAAAATGAGTGAAAAAAAATTATCATTTACAATAAAATTACTATTGAACGGGGAGAAAAAAGAATCACTGGCTAATTCAAGATCTGAACATTTCTGCTCTTAATACTCTTAACACTTATTTTAATGTTTTATAAGACTATTCCTACAGAGTTGAAACTAAAAAAATAATGTGGGTCTTATAATATGGTGATAAATCACTTACTTTGCATGCAGCCAACCCAACTTTGATACCCAGAACCACATATATTCCCCCTAGCTCTGCCAGGCATGATCCCTGAACACAAAGTCAGAAGTAATTCCTGAGCACAGCCAGTATAGGCCTCAATTTTCTAAATAATAAAAGTAAATAAACCTTGAAATTATGTTAATGAGTGCTAAGATAATATAAATTCATCTTTTTTAGGTCACAGGTCAGCTCTTCTGCTGGGTGGAGTTCTGATGAGAGGGAGTCCGGATATGGAAAATGGCGGCCCTCATTTGGTGTGGGGTTCCTCTGGCTTCTTGCGAGGCTCTACTGGGGTGGCGCAGTAGAGCTAGAACCCGCCATCCCCTCCCAGGCACCCCTCATGATCAGTTGGGCACAGAGGAGAGCAAGTAGCAGCAATGTCCCATGTGTGAGTTTCTCATAATTCCTCATTCCCCAAAAAACTCTCCAGTTTGATGCAAATAGGCTTTTGATACTACCTACTACTATTCAATTCAACTCTATTTTTTTTTGTTAATTTTTTTTTGTTAATTTAGTGTGATTTTAGGAAGGGGATATGTGTTTGTGTGTATGTGTTTAAACCACCTTTAGTCACAGTGCCACAAAAACTGCAACTAGATTCCCTTATATTAAAAATATTGAGGAACTGAAACAAAGCTTCGATATTGGGTTACAGAGTAGAATGCTATAAAATGGAAAATTCCATAGACATGTACTGTACAAAGGAAAACAAATGCAGTTTCTATATATCATGTCAGCTGCAAGAAAGAAGGACATAAGAATAAGTGCAGGTTTAATAAATCAAAAAAAATATATTTAACTGGACAATATAGCTTGTATAAAGACATTATTCTGTAAAGTTAGCAAAGAAGACTTCCACTAAATCTTGGGACCCAGAGACAGTTTTTGGGTTTAGGGGTGTATGAGCCAGCATACACTTCAGCCCCAGATACCACATGATCCCCAGAGCTTTTTCTGGTGCAGCCATGGAGTCTTCTGAGTAGATGGGTATGACCTTAGGGGTCTGCATCCCTGAACCAGAACCTGCTATCCCCAGGTCTCCCCTAATTTTGCATGGAATCCACTAACCTAGTTGGCCAAGAGTTAAGTGTTGTCCCCAGAACTCACGAGTACTGCTTGAGAGCTTCCTCAATAAAACAAAAATTTCACTAAATCCCTATCTAACAAAAGTCTATGAATAAGTACTATAATAAGTCTATGAATAAGTACTTCCTTATGAAACTCGGCTAAATAGAAAGAAGGAAATAGAAAATATTTGGTAGGGTGCTGGAGCAATAGCACAGTGGGTAGGGCATTTGCCTTGCAGGCAGCGACCCGGGTTCTATCCTCAGCATACCATATGGTCACCTGAGCACCACCAGGAGTAATTACTGAGTACAGAGCCAGGAGTATCCATGAGCATTGCCAGGTGTGACCCAAAAAAACAAACAAAAAAAAAGAAAATATTTGGTTGGGGCATATATTGGGTAATAATAGTGTTGAAGTTCTTAAAATTGGGACTTGGGCACTGAGAAGATACCAGTCACTCATTTTTTTAGACGATGCATATAAATTAGGCATATGAAAAAATTAGGCACAGATTGCCATCGTTAGAATGCCAACAATAGAAATAAGAATTCTAATAAGAAATTAGAAACTCGATTGTGAGTCATACAAGCAGTAATGGTAGAAACAGTTTTAACTCTTTACTACTTGAAGAAATAGCAAATGAGTAGCTATTTTGAACCTGAAAAATATTCATATTGCATATGAATCTCTCCAGCCAGCAGAAGAGCTGATCACAAACTGATCACAAGCCCTGCTCGTCCAGAGTCCCACCCTACAGCAGTCTATTTCAAGCCCAGGTATTCCTGATCCAGAGACTCAGTTACATGGGGCAGATGTGCTACCAGCTCTCCCCTGTGCCCAGCTGATCATGAGGCACCTGGGAGGGTAGGCAGGTTCTAGCCCCAGCCCGCCATGCCAGCAGAGCCTTGCAAGAAGCCAGAGGAACTCCATACCATGAGTGCTGCCATTTTCAACATCCGAACTCCACAGTTCATCAGAGCTCCACCCAGCAGAATAAGGCGATCTTTTCCATCTCGTGCAGTTCATCACGAAATGCATGAGATGAGAGGCTACTACAAGAGTATCCCACCTGCACAGCAGAGCCTGGCAAGCTACCCGTGTCGTGTTTGATATGCCAAAAAACAGTAAGAATTATAGACCTCATTCCCATGACCTGAAGGAATGCCTTGAGGCTCTTCATATTCCTGAGGCGAGCAGATGCCCTTGGGCTACACTAGTATGTGACAGGACAAATGGAGATGTTACTGGTGCCTGCTGGTGCAAGTCGATGAACAACAGGAAGACAAGTGATATAAGAGATATGAATCTCTAGTTTGACTAAAGAGAAGTTTTAAAGACTTTTCCAACATTTACCCCTCGTGGCATGTTTTTGTCATATTTACTACCATCAAAGGGAAGCCAAGCAAACCAATGAGCCCAGAATTATTATGGGAGCACTGTTTCACAACAACTCAAAAGACGCATTGAAGCAAAGAGCCAAGTAAACTCAACACAGCAAACAGCCATCCAAGCCCACAACTTATTTCCAGATCATGCAAAAGTGAAGTACAATACAGGACAGAGTATCATAACATCAGACCTAAGGACACTCATTTTGCTTCATATACCTATTACATCTTTACTGTAATAAGTATCTCTAATCCAACAGCAAAGTAACAGTTGACTTCACTTTTAACTCAGATATGTTCACCCTCTGAGTAGAGAGAGGTAACATTAATTAAGATTAAACATACTGCTTAGGAGTCTGTCCAGTTCTCTGTATAGAGAATGCAAACTAGAGGAGGTTCTCTAATAACTCTAACCTGCTGATTGAACTGGAACAAACTCATAAACTTCAACTTCTCTCTACAGCCATCTACCTACTATGGGAATTACATTCTGCTCCCAAAGAGAAACTGGCCTCTATAGAATATTTTTTTAAACTACAAATATTAACTTAGCAGTCCTCAGAAAATAGTGCACTTATTTACCCTATAGGCTTTGTCAAACTTAATTTAATGCCCTAAAATTGTGTCTTATTTGGACTTATCCCTTTGGGCCTTCTAGATATATCTTATCCCCTGTCCACCACAATCCTCTTACTGTAGAATTATCAGACTTGTAAGCCTTAGGAAGAAATTTTGCCTTAGGGAGCCATATTGCTATGATGGAGTTGTTCTGAAAAAAAACTCTCCTTATGTAGTTTATCAATCCTGAAATACCCCTCTTGTGAATTATACCTGATAGCTCTAGCTTTTATTAAACCACTAAAATGTACTGCTAACCTCTAGGTATAGTAGAAATTAACCATCTTTTCCCCTCTAATGTCCTTCAACAAACCAAGTCCAAATTTAAACCTCTGGAATTCATACCTTTGTATTGTGCCACAATCAGATACTTGCTTTTATATTGAATTTTCTCTAAAATTTCTCTCTGATTTCCATAGTTTGATTATTATAGATTCATAATGTGATGTTATAATCACTGAAAAAATCCCAGGTAGAAAAAAAAATAGTTTATTCTAATGGTTCATTTGTTTTTTAATTTGTTTTTTTAAAGCAGGAAGAACTTTCTGAAATTGTTAAAATAAAAGGCAGCATGAGGCTATGAGGCAACATGAGGGGTTTGGTTTAAAAAGTTATTTTTATCAATGCTGTCACATCTTAAATAGATTTTATACAAATAGTGTATATGTTAGGGAATTTATAGTCATCACAGCCAGTGATACTTATATTACATAAATATTTTGTGTTCTTATAGTCAAATAGACTCTGAGATTTCATATAGCAGATAGATATTAAACTCCAATCAGTTTCACGGTTTTTGTCTTAAATGTTTATAAAATGTTCTAGAAAAACATTCTTGTAAGATGCATTTAAGGTAATAAAATTAGAAATTATATTTAGCTTATTAAAGCATCATTATTTCAGGGCAATTTCCTAGAATGGGATCAATATCACAACAAAACATCCACCAATTTTTATTTTGTTTGTGTTGCTATTGCTGCTTGGGGGCACACCTGTAGGCTCTCAGAAGCCAGGAAAAGCAGGACTAGAGTCCAGGGCCACAGACATGCAAGGCATGTGCTCTACCACTTGAGCTGCATCCTTCAATTTTATTCAATGTTTAAATAAAGAAAAATACCTATAATAGTATATGTCACTATCACTACCAATATCACTATCTCCCGTTGATCATCTATTTGCTAGAGCAGGCACCAGTAATATCTCCATATGTCCTGTCTCATGCTCGTAGAGCCCAAGGGCATCTATTCGCTCCAGGAACATAAAGAGCCTCAAACCATTATATTAGGTCATGGGATTGAACTAATATAATTGTTACTGGTATTTGGCAGTATCAAATAAAACAGGGCAGATTGCCAGGCTTGCCATGCAGGTGGCATACCCTTGTAGTCACCTCTAAATATAGCATTTAAAGATGAACCGCGTGGCGGCAAGCAGCCATGCGAGACGGGCTATAATAGGCTGTCGCTGGGTGGAGTTCTGATGAGAGGGAAGTCCGGATATGGAAAATGGCGGCCCTCATGGAGTGGGGGTTCATCTGGCATGTTGTGTGGCTCTTCTGGGGTGGCAGGCCAGGGCTAGAACCCGCCATGCCTCCCGGGCACCTCGTGAGTGGCTGGGCACAGGGAGAGCAAGTAGCAGCTCTGCCCCATGTCTGTAAGTCTCTGGTTCAGCATACCTGGGCCGGATTGAGAAAAAAAGAAACTGCTGCAGGGTGGAACTTGTGAGCTGGGCTGCGATAGGCTGTTGCTGGGTGGAGTTCTGGCTCAAATGGCTGGCCGGAGCGTTCACCCTGCAGCAGCGGATGCTCAACCTGCGCAGAACATCCAGTACTACATGATGTTCGAGGTGATGGAGCCCACCTGGCACGTCCTGGAGAGGAACCTGAAATCGGCCTCCAACATGACAATGACGTGCCAGAGCCACCACACGGGCTTCCTGGACTCGTGCCTCAAGGACTGCATGCTGACCAACCCCGAGCTACTGTGCATCTTCTCCAAGCTCATGTCCGTGTGCCTCATGTTCACCAACAGAAAATAGTATATGTGGTGGGCAAAGGATTTTTTTTTTTGCTTTTGGGTCACACCCGCAAATGCTCAGGGGTCACCCTGGCTCTGCACTCAGGAATTACCCCTGGCGGTGCGCGGGGACCATATGGGACGCGGGGCTCGACCCGGCCCAGCACAGGCCGCGTGCAAGGCAAACGCCCTACCTGCTGGGCTACCGCTCCGGCCCCAAAAGGATTTTTAAACTCTCGATGTGCAGAACAACTATAAAACTGTGTACAATATTAAAAGTTAACTGCCTCGTTTTAGTGCATGCCTGTATTCACTTTAAAATAAAAATATCCTCACTGGCAGGTCACAAAAGAAAAATATTTCATCAAGAGAGCTAGTAGAATGCTGACGCTACAGAAAGATCTTTCCTGGGCTAGAGAACAAGGGGCAAAAGGGACTAATATGGTTGGAAGATCAAGGTTAATGCCTCCAGATAAAAAGGAGGTTTCCTGAACAGAAGTACAAAACTTCACAAGCTGTGCTAAGCCAAAACTTAGTCTCAGAAAAGAAAACAAATAGAATATCCTATATAGATCTTCATTTAGAGATAGAAAAAGAAGCAGTGCAGCCTTCTGCTTCTTATTCCGGATAAGAAAGAGTAGACAGGGTCCTGAGATTGCACAGGAGTGCATGCTATGCACACCCCAAATCCTGGTTTCTTCCCAGGCACTTACGGCCCCTTAAGCTTTGCTCAGAGAGCCCTGAATCTCCAGCATCACAAAGTCTACCCAATACAGCATACACAGGCCCTTAACTTCAATAAGGTGCTTGGCACATTGTCACAGAGTACCCCCCATCACCAACTGCTTTGGACCACATTCTCCCCTCCCTCCAAAAACAAACAGTGGTGCTGAATTCATCTATAATATCTGGGCAAGATGATGATGATGATGATGATGATGATGATGATGATGATGATGATGATGATGATGATGATAATGAGGCTGGAAAAACTCTAATAAGAGGACTGGAAAAAAGAACTTAAAATACAACCAAATTCATGCTGTTTTCTACTTGTTGTTCCAAGGAACCATGACCTTCAAAATATAAAAATGTGGGTGACAGATACAGTTATAGAGAATGTCAAGTTCAGACTTTAAAGGAAAATAAATCTAACACTCAGAGAAAGTAGTAGTAGTAGTGGGAGGGGAGATAGGACACACACACACACACACACACACACACACATACACACAGAGGTACTCAACCACCCAGATCCATGCCAGCTCTTTTCCCTGTGCTCTCATATCCCATCCCTCAAGAGATCCCATGCTAACATAACAGAAAAAAAAAATCAAAGTTGACCTAGAGGGGCCTTGAAAGTCATAAATGGTCCTTCTGCCCAACTGGAGAAGGGCAGAAAATCATGATAAGGATAAGACAAGCAAACTTGCATTTTCCTTTATCCACTCCTCCACATGACCCCAGACTTGACAGGGGAACAGAGGAGGTGAATGGCACAGAAGAATTAAGCTCTTGGACAGAAGGCTGAAAAGAAGCTGCAAGAGGATCTTTTGGGAAACTAAGAAATTAAGGGAACCGTCTTAACCAGAAAGAAAGATCCTCTTTTAAATAGAAAAGATAGAGGTAAATATTACCCAAAAAAATGTATAAATGTTGAGAACCTTACTTTCAGGTTAGATAGAAAATTTTCATCACTTCAATTGGCATTTTAAGTTAAATATCAGTGGACAGTGTTTTTCCTTATAATTTCTGTTATTAATGATATATAATACTGATATAATGCTTAAGGCATATTTGCGCTTATGATAATTTAGTAAATGAATTTGGAATACCACAAATCACATAAAAATGTATATCACTTTTATCACTTGTCTTCCCGTTGTTCACCGATTTGCTCCGAGTGGGCGCCAGTAACATCTTTATTTGTCCCTGTGGAGTATAGTGTAGCCCAAGGGCATCTGCTCGCTCCAGGAAGATGAAGAGTCTCAAACCATTCGTTCAGGTCATAGGAATGAGTTTTATTGTTGATATTGTTCTGGGCATATCAAATACGACATGGTTAGCTTGCCAGGCTCTGCCCTGCAGGAGGGATACTCTAGGTGGTAGGCAGGTTCTCAGTTCGTGCATTTACTGATGAACAGGAATAGCCGGTAGCAGCTCAGCTCTGTGTATCTGTGTCTCTGGTTCATGGCCAACACAGCCCAGAAGCAGTTCATGGATGGTCCACCAGGGCTCCTAGGACAGTACAGAGGTGGGGGGAATGGACAACAGCTCTGTCTCCATGGAAGCCCGGTGACTTTAGCCATCAAGACCAGCATACCTGGGCTTGAAATAGCTTCTCTATAGGGTGGGGCTCTGAGATTGGCTTTTCTCTTGGGTGGAACTCTGACTAGCTGTGGAGTCCAGACATTGAAAACAGCTGCCATCTTGGCTTGGGGGTTTTTCTGACTACTTCTGAGGCTCTGTTGGGATGGCAGGCCAGGACCAGAACACACTCTCCCTCCCAGATGTCTCATGATCAACAGAGCACAGGAAGAGCCAGTAGCAGCTCTTTATGTATGCAAAAATGTATATGCCTGACTATAAATACGAACTTCATGCTAGACCTGGAAATGTGAAGGGTAGGAAATTTTAAACCAAAGATTCTAGCCTCCACTATCTTCTTGGTTTACATGAATCATTTCACACTTGAACTGTTCAATTTTGTCTAATCAACTAACTAAATGAGATTCATGCCAAAGATATGATAGCACATTCTATGATTTACACCAAATGATGATTAGATTTGCTTTTTTTTCACATATTCTGAATATTTCTAGGGTATGATTTCGCATTTTCAACAAAATCTGACAAAAAAAAATTTCAAAGATTCCAACTTCAATATCCATTAATAAAGTTTTATTGAAATTCTATTTATCTCGTTGTTTATGTATTATGAATGTCTATGCCTGAGCTGGAAAAGCAGAGTTAAGTGCATGCAACAGGAATTTTATGTGACACTCTACTTTTGGTTCTGCTCCATAGATAAATAACAGTAGGATAGTTATAACTAGGCAGCTCCTCCAAAGCCATACATATTCCATTAACAGATTTTATTTTTTATTAATGAGTGCATAATTATCAAGTAAAAACAATAATCTCTGATCCAGAGATTCATACACATGGGGCAGAGCTGCTACCAGCTCTCTCTGTGCCCAGCCGCTCACAAGGCTCCCGCGGAGATGGTGAGTTCTAGCCCTGGCCCGTCCACCCCAGCAGAGCCTTGCAACAAGCCAGACGAGGCCCCCTACTCCATGAGGGGCCACCATTTTCCACATCTGGGCTCCCTCACATCAGAACTCCATCCAGCAGATGAGCCTATCACAGTGGCTGCTTGGTTCATCAATAAATGCTGTATTTAGAGGTAACTACAAGAGTATGCCACCCGCATGGCAAGCCTGGCAAGCTGCCCATGTCGTATTTGATATGCCAAATACCAGTAACAATTATGTTAGGTCATTCCCATGACCTAATATAATGTTTTGAGGCTCTTTATGTTCCTGGAGGAGCAGATGCCCTTGGGCTCTACTGGTATGAGGCAGGACATATGGAGATGTTACTGGAGCACGCTTGATCAAATTGATGATGAATGGGAAGATAGTGAGAGTAAAAAACGAGAAAGGAAAAGAAAATTTTGTAATTTTACCATTATTAAGTGTGGATTCTTTGATACTTAATTAGACTATTAAGCAATGTCTTGATGGATTTATCACATCTTCCAGAAAGGCAACGGAGAAGATTATCCATGACTTCTACTCAGATCTCTTTGATAGCCACATCCACCTGCCCACATACCAAATTCTGCAGGATATGTCATTCCCAACATTCTTCCTTCTGAAATCTGACATGCCATTTACGTCGGTAAAGAAGGGAACAGCACCAGGCGCAGATAAAAGTCAGACCTGAACACCCAAAAGAATCTGCCTTCAGTACTCATCAATACACTGGCTCGGCTCTTCACACGCTACCTGTCTGAATGCAAGGTGCTCTCCCAGTGGAAAACGAGAAGGTCAGTTATACTGTTCAAGAAGGGAGACATCCACAACATTGGCAACTATTGCCCCATCTGCCTGTTGTCTGTCATCTACAAGATGTTCACTCAAGTCATTCTGAACAGGGTTGGAAGAACATCAGATGAAGGACAACCATGCAAGCAAGCTGGCTTCCGAAAAGGATTCAGCACAATCGACCTTATCCACACACACACACACCACAAAAGCTCATTTAAGTTTGTAGGTAGTTCAAGATGCCACTCTGTCTCACGTTCATCGATTTAAAGAAAGCCTTTGATTCTGTGGAGACTGAAGTGGTCATTGAAGCCCTAGCCAAACAGGGCATTCAAACCCAATACATCAAGATCCTTTGTGAGCTGTATTACAGATTCACCACCAGGATCTCACCATTCTACAAAGAAGTGACCATCGATGTCAAAAGAGGGGTTCCGAGGGGTGATACCATCTCACCAAAACTCTTCAGCGCCACCCTCAAGAACATCATGTGACAATTAGAATGTGAAGGAATGGGAGTGAAGATAGACAGTCAGCAACTACACCACCTCTGCTTCGCTGACAACATTATTCTAATAACACCAAACATTAGTCAAGCGGCACAAATGCTGGCTGACTTCGACTGAGAATGTGGAAAGATAGGTCTACAGCTGAATGTCAACAAAACTATGTTCATGAGAAAGGAACTAGTTCCAGAGGCCCCATTCACTCTCAATGGAACAAACATCTCTGAATGCAGCAGTTATGTGTACCTACGTCAAAAAGTCAACATGATGAATGACCTAAAACCTGAGCTGCGCAGGAGGAAGAGAGCAGCATGAAATGCCTTCAAAGGCATCAAATAAATAGCTAAAAGACAAATAACTTCCAGCTCTGGGCACATCTCTTTGACTCCACCATTCTCCCTGCACTAACATATGCCTCAGAGACATGGGCCCCATGAAAGCAGGATGAGAATGCTATTCAGGTCTCCCAGAGAGGAATCGAAAGAGCTATGCTTGGAATATCACGTCTCACTCAAGTGAAAGAAGGAATCCGGAGCTCCGACCTCCATCACTGTTCCAGAGTCAGGGACACTGTCTCGTTTGCTGAAGGCATTGAAAGTCAAATAGGCTGCACATGTAATGCAATTTGGAGATGACCGCTGGACTAGAGCCGTTATGACTGGATCCCATGGATGTCAAAATATCATGTGGCCGTCCAACTACAAGAAGATCAGTCTTCTTCATCAAGACCCTGCAGGAACGGTTTGAGGCTCTTCATATTCCTTAAGCAACCAAATGCCATTGGTCTACACTTGTCATGTGATAGGGTCAAATGGAAATGTTACTGGCGCCCGCTCGAGCAAACCGATGAATAACGGAATGTCAAGTGATCAAGTGATCAAGCACATTTATTACACAATGATACTATAGCTGTGTTAAGAGGTTATTATATATTGACTACCACATCAACTACTTATCATAACATTGATAGTGCAGAAGAAAAATTTGTCATTAGAAAATAGCTTCTTTACGCTTATAGATGTTCTATGAGAACAGTTGGTCAAGAGTCAAAGACATTAGAAAACAATCAATTTTTTAAAAAATGAAAATTATTTAGAACGCTTTCCTGGGATTTGACAAATTGAGAGAATTATCAATACTATTTAGTTATTTTAGTGTAAATGCTGAGTTTGGAGTTAATAAGACCTCTCGAATAAATAATTAAGTGGAACAACTGCAGATGAAAATGTTTTAAATGAATTTTTTTTAAATTTTTTTTTAAAATTTTATTATACCATGTGAGATATAGAATTACAAGGATGTTCATAATTGGGTCTCTACAATACAGTGTTTCAGAACTCATCCCTCCACTAGTGTCAATTCCCAGCACCCAATTCCCAAACACGCCCACCCAAACCCTGCCTGCCCCTATTGCAGGCATATTTTACTTCTCTATCTCTTTGTCTGTGCCCCTGTAATCCCTCTCTCTCTATTATACTTTTTGGCTTGTCCTACTGATACTAATAATGTATGATGTATCTATCTGAATATTTAATAGTGAGTTCTAGTGTGACATCATATTTCCTCATTCCCCATAACCTCTCCAGTTTGTTGCAAATAGAATGATCACTGAAGTGTAAAAATCAGAGAGATCCTGAAAGGACCTGGTGCTAAAATACTTTGAGTCTAAGATTAACGCATGGCCACAGAGCAGCCACACACCTGCGCAGCCATGAATCTGGAGTGGCTGTCTTCCGGCAGCTGGGTGTGGTGACTGGGGCTCAGGGTCACACCCACTGATCCAGAGTCTGGTGAATGGGTGGAGGCCCCCAATCCTTGCTCCGAGTCCAGCAGGTGTGGCCGCCTGCATGCTGAGCAAGCCCTAGGAGCTATGTAGGACACGGCTAGACACTGGCCGAGCCTTTTACTTTTCCCCTAGGAACTCCATAGGGCCGCTCGCTATGAGATCAAGCTGCGCAGCTATGGATCTCTTAAATGAATTTTAGACACTGAATTCTAGGCAATTTGAAATGGAATCTGCTAATATGTGCCAAAAAATGATAGTAGTGGAAGTTTGTTTAAAGAAAAAAAGTATTTTCAAACAAACATACAAAGTTTATCATATTCTTACATATTTAAGGACTATGGTTATTGATTGTATTAGTCAGCTGTCGAGGAACACCGCTGGAGTCCCCTGACAGTGTCAGGGCAGAAGTTCTGTTCAACCTTCGAGAGATTCCGGGAGAACAGATGAAAACTCACGAGTCCGGTGCAGTTCCAAAAAGGCTTTTAATAGTACAAAAGCTCTTCCACAGCACTCCAATATAATGAACAAACTCTAGCTCTGGTCTGAACTTAGACCATACAAAAGAGCCTAAGTCTCCCACCAAAGAGAGAGGATCTCACCCGAGCTGAGTCCTACCCAGTAGAAGGAGCAAAAGGCCAAAAATCCAAAAGCCAAAAGCAAAAAGCCAGGGAGCCAAAAGCCACAGGAGCCAAAAGGCCAAAGCTAAAAGGCCCAAAGGTCAAAAGGTGAAGCGTGAAGGGGCCTCAAGTCAGCCCCCTTATATACACCAAAGTAATCCAATCAGGAGGGTCATGTCAACAAAGAACGCTAAACAGAGTGTAGTGCCACACCCTATTGCAGGTATAAACAAAGGTTATGCCAAGGTCTAATCCTTTCTACCAAGATTATCTCTTATGTAAAACACTGGAGAGGGGGCTGGTATAAAGTAATACATCTTAACTTCATGAGCTTCATGTAATCTAGATGGTACCCACAAGGTCCTTCTTATTATTATCTGCACCAGGGGTGACTCTGAGTATCTTGTTCTCCGTATACTGAAAGGGTCACACTCGCCTGCTTAGAGCAAACTAGTATGATCCTTCCTATAGTCTTCCTATAGTCTCAACGTAGCCAGGGTGGTAGTCTCCTGGTAAATTCTAACTGTCCCACGTTGGGTGCAGTGGGTATAAAGCAGGACGCTATGTGCCCAATCTAGAAAACATAGAAGTCTTAGTAGATGTATAAGTCAGAAGTTATTCAATCAAGGTGACTTCTGTAACTGCCACACCCTCTAGCACTGTTTACATAGAAGAGGTCTCATTAGAACTAACCTTGGCTTAAGTAGATTAAGCTGGGAGTGAGCAAAACAACAAAACTCCCAGAATAGCTAAACCTGTCCTCCAACAGTCAGCAGTAATATTTTACAAAAAAAATTTATGATTTGTCATTTAATACTCAACCAGTAGTATCAGTGGGCTTCATTCATTTGGAGAAGTATAATAATCATTAGTTTGATAAATTTCTGTCAGGAATAGAAATTGAATATCCTAACTTGCTCTGAATTAATTCCAATTTGATGGATCAAGGTTTTATGCTTAATAAAACAATTAAAAAAATTAAATGTTTTTAAATCAAAACTATTCTCAATCCCTATTTTTAAAGCAATGGGTATATTTGGGAATTAGCTTTTACTCTAGATTTGAAAATTGTTCTTGCAAAATTTTTTCTTCTGAAAAACTATAAATAATAAGATATACCCTAGCAAGTCCTTCAAAACTTTTGTAGAGGACCGTCCACCCATCCTTCAAAACCTCTCCAAAGAAATTAAAGAGACAGAAACCTTGCAGTATAGTTTCTATAAATCCAACATTATTTTGAAACAAAATGTTAATTTAGGACAGTATCCCTCATGAACACAGAGGCAAAGATCCTAAGTAAAATCCTTATGAACTGAATATAGAAATGTGTTAAATTTGCCGTTCCTAAAAGTCAGTGGCATTCATTCTAGGTTTGCAAGGATGGTTCAATATATACAAATAAATTAAGCTAATAAGCCACATCAATACAAAGGAAGACAAAAGATACATGATAATTTCCACAGATTCAGAGAATGTTTTGACAAGATTAAACACTCATGCATGCTGAAAACCCTCAGTAAGATAGGGTTGAAATAACTTAATAATTAATAACATAATGCAACAAACCTTAATGACAGACTGAAAAAAATTTCCTCTAAGATCAGGCACAAGGCAAGGATATTTACATTTCCCCAATTATTCAATAACATTTCCCCCAATTATTCAATAAAGCCTTGGAAGCTTGTGCCTTGGAAATTAGGCAAGAGGGACTGGAGAGATAATACAGGACTTTAGGTGCTTGCCTTGCATGGATCTGACTCCAATTAAATCATGGCACCACATATGTCATCTGAGAGCCAGCCAGGAGTGACCCCTGAGTGCAGAGGTAGGAGTAACCTTTGAGCACTCTTACCTTACCTTATTGGGTGTGGCCCAATAAGCCCTACAAAACTTCCCTCCCCCACAAAATACAAAAAGTGAAGAAATCAGGATAGACGCCAATCTGACTTTACCGCCTCAGAAATAAGCACTACAGAGAACCTAATATGCTGATGACTTCAGGTACTATGTCTTTGTGGCTAAAACCCCCAGAGTTTTTCAGAGTTTGCATGGGCAACCTCCTCCAATTCATCCATACTTTCAGAAGACCTAATAGGAACCACCATGTAAAGCTCAACTACGGGCCTTGTTCCAGAGCTCTATAATTTAAATCTCAAAAGAGGTCAGTGAACCAAAAAATTCCTTGGACACCCTTTCCTCGATGAGACTTCTGAGCAATCTCAAAGCCTTGGCAGCCACTGCTATGCCTCCAGATAGATTGGCAGATTAAATATTCTGGACTTTCTGGAGTGACATCACCAAAATCTACCACACTCATATCCCAGTAGAAGCATATCAGATTAGATGGGACTGTAACACAGAAGCCAACAAAACCATTAGCACAGAAGGCTTAACATCCAACAACAGCTTAGTAAATCCCCCCAGACAAGGACCTTATATCCCCATGTTGAGATATTACAAATTTCACAAGTTTTCTTCTATGGAAGGACTTTTTAGCACTCTGTTAGCTATAAATTGTAACAAGCATTATATAATAAACTATTGTGGGCCAGGGTTTAGGGATGGGTGAGAAAATGGAGATAATGGTGGAGGGAAGGTGACAGTGGTGGTGGGATCACTGTATCACTGTCACTGTCTTCCCGTTCATCATCGATTTGCTTGAGCGGGCCCCAGTAACATCTCCATATGTCCTGTCTCATACTAGTAGAGCCCAAGGCATCTGCTTGCTCCAGGAACATAAAGAGCCTCAATCCATTCGGAACGAGGTCTATAATTATAGACCTCATTCCAGTGGGATAGATGTTGGAATATTGAATACCTATAATAAATATTTTTAAATCACAGTGTTTAATAAAAGAGGATGGGTAGGATGGAGTGGGGGAAATCAGGAAAAGAAAAAGACTCACAGATTTCAAATTGATGAAGAAGTCAAACCATCACTATCTACAGATGACAGGTTATTGCACATAGAAAACTTTAAATTCACATGAAAAGAGCAACTCCTAGAAATTATAAACATATAAAATTAAGTAGCAAACTACGAAATCAATTACAGAAATCTGTTGCATTCTTATATGCTAACAAAGATCTAGGAGAGTGAAATTTTTGGTTAGAAGCTATCCCATTTATCTGTGTCCAAAAAAACCCCTCTAATATTGAATTCAGTTTAACAAAGGATATAAAACACCTACTTTTTGTGAAAATTGTAAATCATTTATGAAAGAAATAGGATACAAAGAAACATTATTATATCCCATGTTCATGAATAGGGAGAATAAATATAATTAAAATACCATATTTTCCAAACTTATACATGCAAGATGATTTCCATCAAACACCCATGGCATTTTTCAATGTTATAGAATAAATCACTTAATCATTTGACATCCTGTTTGCTCCAGCAGGTGCCGGTAACATTTCCTTTTGTTCCTGTCACATGCCAGTGTAGCTCAATAGCATCTGCTTGCTCCAAGAATAAGAAGAGCCTCAAATCATTCAGGGTCTTGATGAAGAAGTCTGACCATCTTGTAGGTGGGCTGCCACATGATCTTTTGACGTTCCATGGGATCCAGTTAGTAATGCCTCTAGTTCATCGATTGTCTCCAAGTCACATTACATGTCCAGCCCATCTGATTTTTGACACCTTGGTAAAGGAGACAGCATCCCTGATTCTGGATCATCGACAGAGGTTGGAACTCTGAATTCCTTCCCTCACTTGAGTGAGGATTGAAATTCCAAGCATAGCTCTTTTGATTCCTCTTTGGGAGACCCAAATAGCATTCTCATCCTTCTTTCATGGGCCCAGGTCTCTGAGGCGAATGTTAATGCAAGAAGAAAGGTGGAGTCCAAGAGATGTGCCCGGAGCTGGAGTTTCTTTGTCCTTTTAGCTCTTTCTTCAATGCTCTTGAAGGTGTTCCATGCCGCTCTCTTCCTCCTGCGCAGCTCAGGTTTTAGGTTGTTCATCATGTTGAGTTCTCAACCTAGGTACATATAACTGCTGCATTCAGAGATGTTTGTTCCATTGAGAATGAATGGGGCCTCCGGAACAAGTTCATTTTTCATGAACATAGTTTTGCTGAGATTCAGCTGTCTTTCCACATTCTCGGTCGAAGTGCTGCATTTGTGAAGCTGCATTTGTGTAGCTTGGCTAATGTTTGGTGTTATTAGAACGATGTCATCAGCAAAAGTGGAAGCGGTATAGTTGCCAACCATCTATCTTCACTCTCATTCCTTCTCATTCTAATTGTTGCATGAAGTTTTCTAGGATGGCGCTGAAGAGTTTCAGTGTAGAGTTTCTGTGAAGAGTTACCATATCCACATGGTAACCAAGCTCACTGAAGTTTGTAGGGAGTTCAAGATGCCACTCTGTCTAACGTTCATTGATTTAAAGAAAGTCTTTTATTCTGTTGAGACTGAAGCAGTCATCTAGTCAAATAGGTCATCTAGTCAAACAGGAAACCCTAGTTAAACAAGGATTCAAACTCAATACATCAAGATCCTTTGTGAACTGTGTTACGGATTCACCACCAGGATCTCACCAATCTATAAGGAAGTGACCATTGATGAAGTGTTTGGCAGGGTGGTAGAACAAAAACTTCTAAAATTTGTAATGAACTGTAAAAACCCCAGAATAACCAAAGCAATCCCTAAGTAAAAAGGTGGGAAGCATTACATTTTCCAACTTTAATATTACTATAAAGTTATATTAATCAAAAATGCATGATACAGAAAAGAATACAGACTTTCAGTTCAATGGAACAGAATATAGAATCCAGATATAAACACTAATATGGATGGACAGTTAATTTATAAGAAAGAAGCATGGTACATGAAGTGGAACAAGAACTCTTCAACAATTGGTACTGCTAAAACCAAATAGCCACATGCAAAAATAAAATGAAATTAAATTAGGTCACTGCTTCACACTCTTCACAAAAGTGAATTAAAATGGATTAAGAAACTTGATATCAAACCTATCTCAATAAAAATACATTGATGAAAATGTGAGTGAAAAATCTAGGGACATTGTTTCTCAAATTTTTTCCAACTGTGGTCATTTCAGACCTTGTTTTCTACCTGTAGTCACACTCCCCTGATGCCATCCTGCCAGTCCACCTCTAATATTATTCCATGACCCCCATTTATGCAACTTTAAACTTTTCCCTCTTTGGAATATCTGAAGTTATATAGGGGGCATCATATAGAGCCTAGTTGATAAATATTGCTTTGCTTTATGGGATATTGATCTCAGAGGAGCCTTCCTCTGACATGACTACACTGACAAAGAAGACAAAAGCAAAACTTAATAAATGGAGGAATATCAAACTAAACGTCCAAACATAATAAAAGGAATAAGGACTAAAATATAAGGCATCCCAGTGATTGGGAGTAAAAATTTTACATTACAGACAAATAGTCCAAAATTATATGAAACATTAAACGTTCAAAATCAAGTGAACACACCATCAAACCTCCACAAAAAAAAGGGGAGAAGATATATACAATTATCAAAGATGACTTGAAAGGGAGCCAGACTGATAATACAGCTGATCGGGTATTTGTCTTGCACCTGGATTTGATCCCTGGCATCCCATATAGTCCCCCAAGTACTGCCAGGAATAATTCCTGGAGTAACCCCTGAGCACTGTGGGAATGACCCGAAGAGTAAATAAAAATTCATTAAAACTGGTTAATGGATATATGAATAGTTTTAATCATTAGTAAAGAAGTAAAAGCAAATCAAAATAATGAGATTCCTCACACCAGCAAGAATGGCCTATTTTAAAAGTTCCATAATTATAAGTGTTGGCAGGATGTGCCAAATAAGAACTTTTAATCACTCCCGGTGGAACTGTTGTTTGCTTTGTCCTTTTTGGAAAAAAAATTTAAGGACTTCTCAAAAAATTAAGAACACCCGCTTCGACCCTTCAAATACACATTTGGGCATCTAACCCAGGAACACAAAAATACTAATTCAGAAGAAAATGTGCACACAAATGTTCATTGCAGCATTACTTATAATAGCCAGTGTCTGGAAACAATTCAAATACCCAACAAGAGACAAGTGGATATATAAATTTTGATATGTACACAATGGAAAACTACCTAGTTATAAGAAAACAAGCTATCTTACAGTTTGCTGAACCTTGGATCGAACTAGAGGGAATCATGCTAACTGAAGAGAGTCATAAATAAAAGCACAAACACCAGATGTTCTCCAATAGATGTGCTATTGGACTGCAAGACAAACTAGCAAAATCAGGCAGTTGACCTAGTGGAAAGAAATCCATATAGATTAGCAGACAATGAGGACTAAGACAAGATGCATGACAGTGAAGTGCTATTCTTACATACTGATCTCAAGATTCCGGAAGTTAGCCAATTCCACTTGTAACTATCACTTTATTTAACCAAAAACAACAGAAGTTCTAGCCCCTTTCTTTTAAGGAGAAACTATCAACATTCGCCATAATCTATGCTAAAATGTCTGTCAGTACACATCCATAGCTTGTCTGTTTAATTGGTAGCAACAAACCACACTTCAACTCCTACAATTTTTTTCTTTTAGTAAATAAAAACTCAACACTCTCATTTGAATTTGAAAATGTCATGAAAGCTCATTTGACTGTTTTTGTTTTTACAGTTCCATCTGTGACAAAAATTGAGAGTAGTAAACAAATATTAACTTCTTTTCAAGTTATCTCCTTCCAAAAGGACTGTTTTCTACTGAAATTTAGGAACCTAAAATTTTTTGTCTTTTGCAAAAGCTTTCCTCTTTAAGAGTACCACAGCAAAAATCAATAAGGAATTAAAATCATAAAAGAGCAAGTCATTCTATTGCTAACTAAGTTAGAGATATTACTTTTGTGATTGAGCTAAGAAGAAATTAAAATGTTTCTTTACAAGTCTTAGTATTATATTAAGGAAAAAAGACATATTATGTCTTTTTTTAAAATGGCAATATATTTAAATGTGATAAAGATGAATGCTTTGTGTCAAGAAAAATTTTACAAAAGTATCATTCGTAACGTAAATTTTCAAAGTTAATTAGGAATCATCCTTAATATAATAATTTTCTTGAAAACGAAGTATTATTAAAATTTTGAGAGTATTATTAAAGAGATCTTTTGACAAACTCTTCAATCAAAATAAACCATAAAATTGGGTACCAAGAGAGATCTTATGCATGATCACTGTCTGTATCACTGTCTTCCCTTATATGATCGATTTGCTCGAGCAGGCACCAGTAACATCTCCATATGTCCTGTCTCATGCTAGTAGAGCCCAAGGGCACCTGCTTGCTCCAGGAACATAAAGAGTCTCAAACTATTCCATCAGGTCATGGGAATGAGGTCTATAATTGTTACTGATATTTGGCATGTCAAATACAACACGGGTAGCTTGCCAGGCTCTGCTGTGCGGGTGGGATACTCTAGTAGTCACCTCCAAACTCGAGCAATTATTGATGATCCAACCATAAATGATCCAATTCATTTTATATGCAAATAATTAGCCTAGAAAGATACAAAACGAACTTTTAAGTTTTTAAATAGACAAAGGTAAAAGTCAACAAAATCTTGTAATAGTAGACAATGTTCTTAGAAGTAGAAATTAATTTTGTTAGAATTATTGTTCACTTATCTAAAACATATTCTTTATTCATTCTACTCACACACGGTCAATTTCACCACAAACTATTTTTTACATGCTCTTGAAGACAAAAATGGTCATGTAAAATATGTCTAACAAGTGAGTTATATATACCTCACTGCAGTGAATTTCTAGAAATGCTTTGTGGCACTGAGATAAGCAATTTTTCTACTCTTTTAATTTTTCACTCTCGAATTCCTAGAATAAAACAGTAATCAAGAAACCATAGAATAACAGTCACACACAAAGACAATGAGGAAAAATTATAAGTAAGATTAAGATAGGTAGGGTGCTCTACCTCAGATCTGGATTACTCATTTCAATTATTCTTTGAACTCTTAGTAGCATTTTATTCATTTTATCATAGAATATTCATCACTGTACTTAGGTTTCTGTTATATCTTGACTTGATCTCTTGATCTCTTGAATCCCGTTATTCATCGATTTGCTCAAGCGGGCACCAGTAACATTTCCATTGGACCCTATCACATGCCAATGTAGCCCAATGGTATCTGGTTAATTCAGGAATATGAAGAGCCTCAAACCGTTCCTTCAGGGTCTTTACAAGGAAGTTGGACCATCTTGTAGGTGGGCGGCCATGTGATCTTTTGACATCCCGTGGGATCCAGTCGGCAATGGCTCTAGTCCAGCGGTTGTCTCCAAATCGCATTACATGTCCAGCCCATCTGATTTTCGATGCCTTGGCAAACGAGACAGCATCCCTGATTCTGGAATAGTGACGGAGGTCAGAACTCCGGATTCCTTCTCTCACTTGAGTGAGGCGTAATATTCCAAGCATAGCTCTTTCGATTCCTCTCTGGGAGACCCAAATAGCATTCTCATCCTGCTTTCGTAGGGCCCAGGTCTCTGAGGCGTATGTTAATGCAGGGAGAACAGTGGAGTCAAAGAGATGTGCCTGGAGTCGGAGGTTCTTTGTCCTTTTAGCTATTTCTTCGATGCTTTTGAAGGCATTCCATGCCGCTCTCTTCCTCCTGCACAGCTCAGGTTTTAGGTCCTTCATCATGTTGATTTCTCGACTAGGACACATGCAGTTATTAATTGATAATCAGTCTTAGTGTAACTGAGAAAAAAAGTAAAAAAACCCTTGAATGAAATCAGCTACTCAAGTGGGCTTTATTGTATCACAGTAGAAGAAAATTTTCAATGCAAGAAAATCATATGTTTCTAAAATTTTCCTCTAATTTTGTGCATAATACTATAGAATCCATTATCTAATAAGAAGAGCATTAGGGTAAGTTGATGTAAAATGAAACTGTCTCCAAGATGCTGTTTAAGGAATATATGCTAGATGTAGGATCAAAGAATGGAAGCAATGTCCTGATAAAGCATGTAAACTGTCCTAGTTTCTATTCTTTCCATCCTTTTCCCTCTAACTTCTTCAGTAAATCATGTTTCTCTTTCCCCATACACATAAAGTACCTATCTGGATTTCAAGACTCTGTGAATCTGTCTTAACATCAGCATTAACTACGTATACCAGTGTCAGGGATACCGCTGGGGTCCCCAACAGTGCCGGGAAGTGAGTTCCCTTCTACCTCCGAAGCCAGCGGGGAATGGATGAAGACTCAGGAATCCGATGCAGTTTTAAAAGGCTTTACTTATCACAGGTTCAGGCGTACAAATCAACAATAGGAAAAACCCTGTGCTTAGGATTCCTGGCTAGAACCCTAGCCACGTGTAGGCCAAGATGGCTGCCACCACATGTTAAGGCCCTGTAAAGAGGAGACAAAGACAAGACTCCCAAGAAGGGTGCGAGCTCACAAAGAGAGAGCCCAAAAAAAGAGTGCAAGAGAGGAAGCAGGCTTGTTTTATACCCCTGCAACACAGACCTCCCTCTCACTATTATGGGAAGCAGGAAGGGTCAAATGCCCTCAAGTAATTTCTCCCAGCACCTCACCTAGGCCCTTTTATATGCTAATGTCTTGAGCCAAGATCTGCCTGGAAAAGCCTTTATAGGGTAAAGAAAGGGGTTTCCGAGATGGCATGTCTCTGTACCAAAGACTAATACTAATGCCAGTTAAATATTTCTCCAAGCCCTCACAAGTCTCGTCTACTTCACAGTAGTTTTGTATTTTAGTTGCCTTTGAGTTATCAGGGAGCCATGCTTGCTTGCTTGGAGGCAAACAGCATTTCTCTCTGGTCTAATTACTTAGAGATCCAATGTGGCCAGGCAAATATGCTGGTAAGATCTAGCTAGTCCCACGATGATTGTGGTAGCATGAGAGAATATTTATACCAGCTAGTACAGAATACATGGTCAGATAAACTGCCACATTTAGACTACCCCTTATCTACGAAGTGATTTGCAGGAGGCAATCCAGAGCAGATGCAGAGGCTCTTAGAGGACTCCTGCAACATACCAGCATGCCTGGGAATGCTGGTTGTAACAATAATTCAAATAGTTTGTACTTTCAGGTTGATCTATTCTGATTTCTATTTATAAATAAGATGGAATAAACCATCATTACTGGAGAGAGAGAGAGAGAGAGAGAGAGAGAGAGAAGAAAAAGTAAACGTGCCTGCTATAGAGGCAGTCTGGCATGGGGGAGGGAATTTGGGGACACTGGTGATAGGAATAGGGCACTTGTTAAGGGATGGGTGCTGGAACATTGTAAAACTGAAACCCAATCATGAATATCTTTGTAATTATATATCTCACGGTGGTATAATAAAAATATCTTTTAAAAATAAATATATAATTGTGTTGTTCATTTTTCTAACTCTAAAAAGTAATAACTTAGAAAATATATCAATGTGTTAGGGGCCGGAGCGATAGCCCAGGGGGTAGGGCATTTGCCTTGCATGCAGCTGTCCTGCGCCAGCCCCAGGTTTGATCTCCGGCATCCCATATGGTCCCCCAAGCACAGCCAGGAGTACTTCCTGAGCGAAGAGTCAGGAGTAACCCTGAGCATTGCCGGGTGTGACCAAAAAAAAAGAAAAAAGAAAAAGAAAATATACCAGCGTGTTAAATATTTAATTGAACTACGTTTAGAAACAAAATTAAAAAGTCTAGACTGAGAAAACATTTGTGTATTAAAGATATTTTATTTGTGACCATAAGTAGAACAAACTGTTCTACTTTCCAATATTCTAGCTTCTTCAGTTCATAAGACAGAATACTGTCATTTGAAACTTATTAATGTTTTTGACAAAATTATCATAATCATTTTTTAATTATTTTTTATTTTAATACATCAAAATTAAATTATTTTTATGGAATACAATTAATTTCTTTTCATTGTTAACATTCATGATCTTTTACATAGCTCATTATTAAAATGTTTTATTATAATTCATGAAAAATGAAAACCATAAGGAATCTCTTTAAATATGTCTATTTTCCTTTCATTATGTTGACTGACTGATGCACAGCTGATCTTCAGTAGTATGAGAAAATCACCATGTCTTAAAATACAAGAGAGTGAAATTCTACCATCCTATACTTTAACAAGAAGATTTAATATTGTTGGGCCTATAGTCTATTCAAAAAGCCAGGTCCACATACTCTCTCTGCAGTACTGGACTTATAGCCATTTAAAGTGATTTGGAGCAAAAACACATTAGGATCAACTATCTTCCTAAGAGGCACTTTTGATATTAGTGAACTCAAGTAAGTAGATTCCAGTTCAAATGTGTGTTTCATTTGGCTATTGCAGTTGTTTTAACTTGAATTTAAATGTCTTTTGCTGTCCAGCTCTCTGCATCTTGACATGATACCTACATTTTGAATTCTTATATCCTGATTCAAACAGCTCTACTGTCTACAGGACTTTAAAAGCAATTAACTTTGCACATAAAACATTTGAGATTTCAAGAACTCTGTCTGACAGAGTTTTAAGATTGATTAATGATACCTAATTTTAGCAGTACAGCAAAAGCAGGTACTTTTTTATATTTTAGCTAAAAGGAAGTTTTTCATAGATAAATTCAGTTTGGTTATAATAGTTATCAAATTTTTAATATTTCTAAAGAACTAGGTATGATTTTTATGTGAAAGAATGTTTGGCTATATAGTTCACGTTAGTAAAATTTTGGAAAAAATCTAGATATGCATCTGTTGAAGAACAATTTCAGAAATTACTGTACAAGTCTATCTGTGTATTCATTTTATATATCATGCACAGATAAATAGATGAAAATACTGCTATTTGCAGACACAAGGAAAATTTTTAAGGCACATTGATAAATACAATAAGCAAGTTAAAAATGAAAATGTATACTATGAACCCACTTTGTAGATAATAGAAGTAAAATGATACTGTACATGTATAAAATGTACATATAACTTTGGAAAAAATTCCAAATTTAAACAATTTAGCTCTAAATTGCTTGAATCATTTATAATTATGATAAAGTTATAAATCATTTGTAATAAAATAATGATACCAGTACAGAGGAGTTGTGTCCTCTGTTAAATAAATAAATCATGGAGTATCATTTATTACCAACCACTATCTAAACATGAATACCTTTTGACCTATACCATTTGTTCCTTTGCCTTGAATTCTCTCCATGGCTTCTCACCATGACTGTCTATTTCTGCTTAAGCTTTCAGAATTCACTCAAAGACCATTTTCTCACAAAAAGTTTGTTAGTTAAACCCAGTATATGATCTCAGAGAAATCACTTTCCTTTCTCATTCTTATCATGGTTAATAATTATATTTACTTAGTTTTTAGAGTGTTGAGGGAAAGAGGTTTTGGGTTAAACCTGACAGTGCTCAGAGGTTACTCCTGGCTTGATGCTCACAAGTCATTTCTGGGGATGCTCAGCACAAGGTTGGAGACCTACAGGCTAGCACATTATTTCTCCAGCAATAACTATGTTGTTTGGAAAATAATTTTGTTTTATATCCATCTCTTTGATAAGACTATCATCATAAATCATAAATGTTTTGCTTAATCTTATATCTAATCCTTGAGCAGTATTACATATATGGTAGTGTGTCGGGAGCCGCTGGGGCCCCCAACAGTACTGGGAAGTGAGTTCCCTTCTACCTCCAAAGCCGGCAGAGAATGGATGAAAACTCAGGAATCTGGCACAGGTTTTAAAATACTTTACTTATCACAGGTTCAGGCATACAAATTAGCAATAGGAAAAAACCCTGTACTTAGGATTCCCAGCTAGGACCCCGGCCACGTGTAGGCCAAGATGGCGGCCACCACGTGTTAAGGCCCTGTAAAGAGGAGACAAATACAAGACTTCCAAGAAGAGTGCGAACCCCAAAAAGAGAGCCAAAACAAGAGAGAAAGAAAGAGAGGAAGCAGGCTAGTTTTATTCCCCTGCAACTCAGACCTCCCACTTTTATGGGAAGCAGGAAGGGTCAAATGCCCTCAGGTAATTTCTCCCAGCACCTCACCTAGGCCCTTTTAGATGCTAATGTCTTGAGCCAAGATCTGCCTGGAAATGCTTTTATATGGTAGAGAAGAGGGTTTCTGAAATGGTATGTCTCTGTACCAAAGACATAATTAATGCCAGTTCAATATTTCTCCAAGCCTTCACAAGAGTCTCGTCTTTACTTCACGGTAGTTTTGTATTTTAGTTGCCTTTGAGTTATCAGGGAGCCATGCTTGCTTACTTGCTTGGAGGCAAACAGCATTTCTCTCTGGTCTAATTACTTAGAGATCTAACGTGGCCAGGCAAATATGCTGGTAAGATCTAGTTAGTCCCACGATGATTGTGGTAGCATGAGAGAATATTTATACCAGCCAGTACAGAATACATTGTCAGATAAACTGCCACATTTAAACTACCCCCCACCCCTATGTATGAAGTGACCTGCAGGAAGCAATCCAGGGCAGATGCAGAGGCTCTTAGGTGTCCTGCAAGAGTAGTGGTTAAAAAAATCACTGATGAATATCTTATGAATTACTTTATTATCATTAAGCTTCTATTGTCTGAAAGTATAGGCTAAGTATATGTTCTTTACATAGTCATATACAATAGGCAAGAGGAAAACGAAAAAGTGAGTAGCCCAAAATTGTCAGCTTTTTCTGTTCAAATTCGAACTTTATATATTCACAAGATTCAAAGAAGCAGCACAGATATTTAGAATTAGCTTTGTGTATAGAGACTTGGTGCTAATAAATTTGTACAATTTATTCATTAATCCTTGTTTGTTAAGCTTTCTGCTTTTTCAGGCAGTTTTTCATTCAATCAGCCTTAGAATCAATGTAGTGTTGCTTTTTGGTGTTTATTATCAGCTACCCAAAACAGGGTGGGGGAGCCTTTTCTTTCTCAACTTTTAAAACTAGGCCTGTTTTTATAGCCTCTTTCACAATCTACTCTTACTCTGCTTTTCCACTAACTGCTCTCTACTCAATACAGATGTTTTATTTAGTACATTCCTTTGATTTGATTTTCCCAATTTCTTCCTTTTTCGCTTGTTTATTGCACCGATTTTGCTTGCCTTTGTTTAGAAATACATTTTTATTACTGTTTCTCTAGCCTCTCTAGTCTATTTGAGATTTTTGAAAGGTTGTATGATTACTAATAGTGAGACTTGTTAAATGTCAGAAATTGAGTGCCATTTCATATAATTTGGAGCAGATCAGTGCATATATTTTAAGAAATGTCATGATTCATTTTTGTTTTCTTTTCTGGTTTGGTTTGATTTGCTTTTTTTGTAGGGGAGGAGGGGCCACACTCAGTGGTGCTCAATGTTTATTCCTGGCTTTGTACTCAGGGACTGCATTTGCAGGGGTTGGGGTAGCAAATGGGTGCCCTGCAAGGCAAGAGCCCTACCCATTGTGCACCTCTCCAGCCCAGGTCATTGATTCTTTTTTTTTTTTGCTTTGAGGATTGGTTTTTATTTCATGCACATGTTTTTTAATTTTATTATACCACCATGAGATATACAATTACAAAGATGTTCATAATTGGGTTTCAGTCATACAGTGTTGCAGCACCCATCTTTCCACCAGTGAACATTTCCCACCACCAATGTCCCCAGATTCCCTCCCACTTCCCCAGCTGAGACTAATATCCAAAACCATGCAAAACATGGACCAGGAGGTTTTATCAATGGTTGTAAATTACCACAAGTGTGTGGGAGTCTGAGATTAGGTAAAATAGCAAAGGAACCAGTGGGCTGATAACTGTTGGGAATTGTGACTCCAGAATAAGACTCAGCATTGATTCTTTTAAGACAGACTTCCCATTTATACCTGATTACGAGCCCTGGCCCACCATCCCAGCAGAGCAACACAAGAAGCTAGAGGAACCCCCACACTATGGGGGCCGCCATTTTCAACAAACTGACTCCACAGCTCGTCAGAACTCCACCCAGCAGAAGAGATGATCACAAGCCCTGCTCATCAGAGTCCCACCCTACAGCAGTCTATTTCAAGCCCAAGTATCCAGAGACTCAGATACATGGGGCAGAGCTGCTACCGGCTCTCCCTTTGCGCAGCTGATCATGAGGTGCCAAGGAGGGAAAGCGGTTTCTAGCCCTGGCCTGCCATCCCAGCAGAGCCTTGCAAGAAGCCACAGGAACCCCCACACAATGAGGGCCGCCATTTTCAACATCCAGACTCCACAACTCAATCAGAGCTCCACACAGCAGAAAAGCTGATCTTTCCCCATTGGTTCATCAATAAATGCATGAGATGAGAGGCTACTACAAGAGTATCCCACTCGAATGGCAGAGCCTGGTAAGCTACCCATGCCATATTTGATATGCCAAAAACCAGTAACAATTATAGACCTCGTTCCCATGACCTGAAGGAAAGGTTTGAGGCTCTTCATGTTCCTGGAGTGAGCAGATGCCCTTTGGACTACACTAGCTTGTGACAGGACTTATGGAGATCTTACTGGTGCCTACTCGAGCAAATCAATGATCAATGGGAAGACAAGTGATACAAGTGATACAAGTGATACTTGTTATATTAGGAGGGCTATTAAGGACAAAAACTATCTAAAGATGGCATATGTTAAGAACACTGAGAAAAAGAAAAGGTCAATTTTCTATATATGATAGGTATCATATTCTTATGATATTAGTAATAAATATTATTAAGAAATAAATTGAACAATCACAAAAAGTAATTACAAAGATAGAAGCTGACAACCAAAAACCTAGTATTCATATTGGTGATATTAATTAACTGGCTATAAAAAAGCCATTTTTCTTATCCAGAATTATGCAAAGGATCATTTTTTTTAACATGAAGACAGAGGAAATGTTCTATGAATTCCAAACATCCTAGTAGAGAGGCTTTTAAGTTGAAATGATTAAGAAATAAAAATCCACTAATTCCTGACCTTGCCTACTACCTCTGGAGGAAACTAGAAAAAATGCTTGGTATGTTAACAAAGGATTTTCTATAAGAAAAAGGCCCAGGATTCTTTCTGTAAAAATTTAAATGCATGGAGTTGAAACAATTATGGCAGGAAACATCTTATTTCTAAGGGCTATATCTAAGAATTAGCTAACACAGAGCAACTATGAGATAGATGACTAAGGAGTCCTTTTATTTCATTTTTTACTTAAACATTCAGTCTCAGTGCTTTCTAGGTCATATGTGATCTTGCCTGACCTCTAAAATCCATAAGGCTGGGTAGAAAATTCTTGGAAGTTCAGGAATCCTCAGCTCCTAGGACCCTTATTTGGTGTAGGAACTCCAAAAATGGCTGCTAATTCCTATAGATTCCTACAACAGTAACTGCAAATTAATATCACTTGATATATTGGTTTCCTGCTTCTGTGATAACAATCACAGTCATAGTGTCTTGAAATTTATCTTCCCATTATGTATGCCAGATTTTTATCCAGTATGAGTCTCATAGTGATAAAATCAGATTGCTGTCAGAGATGAACTAATTTATAAGAACACTGGGAGAGAATCCTTTTCCTTATATAAATAAATAAATAAATAAATAAATAAATAAATAAATAAATATATATGGTGATATATATTTGGTGATTTTATAGCCCATCTTTATTCTTCAGCTAATAATCCCATTCTTTCCTTTCCAAAACCAATAAGAGTAGATTGAGAGAGGTGTCCTCATGCAAAATGTTCTGTCATTTTCTATCTTAAAGTCTTTCTCTCTCTAGGTTCAGAGATTATGGCTCAAGCGGCAGAGCAAATACTTGCTATATTAGCAGAGCACACATCAAGAGCCTGAGTTTTATCCATGTCCCCACACAGCGATCCTCCAACCCCCTGAAAAGTTGGTAGCCCTGGAAACACCCAACAAAGAGCACTGAATTAAGCCAGAAGAAAAGATCACATCACAAGGCCTAGTATCAGAGGGAGTGACCAGATGTCCTGAGAACCACTAGGTGCAGCCACTGTAAAATACATATGTATAATTGAATGCTCATATGTTAATTAAGAAAATAAATTGGGGGCCAGAGCAATAGTCCAGCAGGTAGGGCGTTTGCCTCTCACGCAGCTGACCTGGATTCAATCCCGGCATCCCATTTGGTCCCCTGAGCACTGCCAGGAGTAATTTCTGAGTGCAGAGCCAGGAGTAACCCCTGAGCATTGCCAGGTGTGACCCCCAAAAACAAATAAATTACTACATTGACATAAAATCTATTTAATAATGTGTATATCAATGTAATATAAATTAAAAGTGATACACTACAATATAGATTAAACTAATATAGTGTTAATTATATTAACGATATGTACATACTAATACAGTATAATTATAATATACATGGTGAGAGACAGCTCAGTGATAGTGTTTTGCTGTCCCCTGCCGCCCCCTTCGCTACCTTCTCTGATCTTCCTTCCTTCCTGATTAAGGTCAGCATAGAAGAGAGTCTTTCACCTGTGAGAATAGTTTACATCAAAGGTAACAAGGGACCAGAGGAAGAGTAGGGTGTTTGCCTTGCACCCTGGGTTCAAATCCCTGGCATCCCAGGTAGTCCCCAAGCATGACCAGGATTAATTTCCGAGTGCAGAGCCAGGAGTAACCCCTGAGCATTGTCACTGTGATCCACAAAGCAAAATTAAAAAAGGTAACAATAAGAAAATATTAACACAAAAAGTTTTAATCATTCCAATATCTATAGCAATATTATTTTGTAAACAATTGTGTATTGATAGAGGGTTGGGTAAAGAAGTGATGTGTGTTTTAATTCATGAAGTACAGATGGAGAACCCTAGGATTCCAGTTTCTCAGTTCTTCACCATCAAACTGATCCCCTGAAAGTCTACCCTAAAAGGACATCCCAAATCCAGTTCTTTTTTTCCAAAGCTCCATAACCAACAAATCTAAATGTTATTTTTTCCATTCAGCTCTGAAAAGTCAACTGTCCCTTGATCTCTATAAACCTAATCTGATGAGGGAAGACTCAGTAATCTCTTTAACCCACGGATGAGTCCAGTTTTGTTAATGCAAGTTGAGGTGTAGAGGGCCAGTTCGCTTTAAATCTTGGCCCCTGAAACAGGTAGCCAATCAAAACGTAGAAAGGGTTGGCTGGGAGTGGGATTTGAGTGCAAGGCCTCTAGCACAAGCACACAGAGAGAGACAGACAGAGAGGCTGGCTTCGCTCCATCTATCGCCAGCCCCCAGGAAGCTTACTCTCCTACATTTCTGTAAGAACCAGAACTGTCAGGACCTCTCTCTCTCTCTCTCTCTCTCTCTCTCTCTCTCTCTCTCTCTCTCTCTCTCTCTCTCTCTCTCTCTCTCCATGACCTCCAGGTCAGGTAGGCCTGCATGCGCCCGGTCAGGGCTTAGGACAGGCAGGCACCTCTGGGCCAAACAGGGGGTAGAATACAGGCTGGGTTTGAACCCCAGGTAACTCAGGTATAGGTTAGGCTTGGACACCCAGGAAGGAATACAGTACAGAACCCAGGACTCTCAACCACACTCACAGGGCCGTGGTCCAAGAGTAGAAAACCTGGTACTAGGCAACAGAAACTGTTAGGGTATTTCTGGTACGCCCAGCAATGGTGTGGAACACAGGGATCTGGCCTACTCAGGTGGCTGTGGCCATCTCCGGGAAAGCATACACAGGGAAGAGAGCAGCTCAGGAACAGGACCAGTGACATCATTCACGGGAGGTGAGTGGACCGAATGGGAAAGGACAGGGATGTCAGACACTGGACCAGGCAGCATTAGGGACAGGAACAGGGCATTGTTCATGAATAATAGAGAGGACTAGACATGTGTGGAGGGATCTGGAACCATCTGTAAAATAAACGTAACTTTCTTCCCCATTTTGTGTGCAAATCTTTCATGCAATTCTCAAGAATCCACAAGCACAGGAAAATCCACTGTCACATTAACAGTATGATGGAGTGGCTTGAAATGCATCTCCAGACAGAAAACTTCTCCACTCAAACCTTGTCTCTGGCTACCTGCCTGTCTTTACCATTCAGTCAGCTTTCTCTATGTCTATACAGCTAGTCCGTGCCACATGACAGGGCTTGGACTTAGCTCCCTCTCTAGACATTTTTGGTGAATGTAATTTAAGTATGTTTGTGAGCCCCCTTCACATTCTTTCCCCTGCCTCTTTGGTTAGAGAAATATGTGCTTTTCTTCCCCCAGCGTACAAAAACACAAGGGGAAGTGTGAGTCAACAGCAGGTCCTGGTCTACACCTCCTGCTGTTTTGTAACTTCTAGAGGATGGGTGGAGCCAGGATCTTAGAGTCCCTCCACAGCCCCATGTCTTCTTTTTCCTCCAACCCAGATTAAGTACTCTGAATTCTCTTAGAGGTGGTAGAGGAAGCTCTCTTCAGCTTGCTTAGCAAAGGGAAAAAGAAATAATGAGCGAGAAAGAGAGCGATTTGTGGTGCATTTGGTGAGTGCATGCATCCATGCAGTATGTGTGTGGTGTGATGCTTTCCTCAGAACCACCAGATTGACCCTGATGTCCCCTGGCATCATTAGGTCCTGAGTATTCCTGAAGCAGAGTACTGCTGAGAGTGATCTATGTACCTTAAAACCACTTGGTATAACTCCTGTAGAAAGATACTTGACTAGAGAGGATTTTTTGAAGGCCTTGAGAATTTCTAAGGAAAGGACAGATGGGTGTGGAGTACAACTGAGTATATTCTGAAGATCCCTTCCCAGCCTGTAACCACAGACCCCCCCCTAAACTTGTGTGATCACTCCACAAAGACAGTAAAACAATTAAGTGCTATTGACTAGAAACTATCAGAACACTAATGATTATGGAAGTTGCATTAATTATGCCTTATTGAGTCAGTATCTTGTGCTAGGCCAAGATTAGGCCAGGTTAGGCAGTGTCTGTTAACTCATGTGAACCTCATAGCAAAGCAACATTTTCTGAGGAATTGATGTTGTCATGCCTGTAACTGTTCAATAAGCTGTAATAACCATGACTACCAATAATAATGACAGTGTTTACTGGTGCCTCAGTTTCTGGCTCTTTCTCCTGTAGTTGGGGCTGAGAGGCCTTTCTGGAATCAATGCTCCTGAGTCCATCTTCTTTCAACCACCTTCTTCCTAGACCGGGTGGAACTTGAGGCTTTGTGTGACTTTCTCCCCTGAACCTCTGTTCCATTTTGGGGACTTTTTGACACAGCAAGTACACCTGTGCCCCTGACCCACAGTGTGTGTGATCCCAAAATGACTTTGGGGTGAGGGGTAGAGGAAAAACTAAGAGATACATGGTATTGGACCCTTCTGTAAATCCCAGCATGCTGCTTTTATTACTCTCCTCTCTCAGTGGAGAAATTGAGCATCCACATAATTCTCATATCAGGGTCATGGAGATCTCTAAACTGATTCTCCAGACCAAAGAGAGGGTGATGGATCCCAGCCATATTTCAGGCTAGCATCACAATGAGATCATTGCTTCAGAGCTTTTCTTTACATTTTTATTTCAAAAGAAAAAAGGTGTACAGAAAACCACTTTTTGATTAACTGTCTTCCCGAGTTAATCAAAAAGTGAGTTAATCAAACTTAACTTCCCGAGTTAATCAAAAAGTTAATGATGAGCAGATCATCGATTTGCTCGGCGGGGCACCAGTAACATCTCAATACGTCCTGTCACATGCGAGATAGCCCAAGGGCATCTCGCCTGCTCCAGGAATATAAAGAGCCTCAAACCATCCCATTAGGTATGGGAATGAGGTGTCTAATTGTTACTGGTCTTTGGCATGTCAAATACGACACAGGTAGCTTGCTAGGCTCTGCCATGCAGGTGAGATTCAACAGTGGTATAATTAAAAAACTTTAGGGGCTGGAGTGATAGCCCAGCGGGTAGGGTGTTTGCCTTGCATGCGGCCAGCCCATGCCGGCCTGGGTTCAATCCCAGGCAATCCATATGGTCCCCGAGCACCGCCAGGAGTAATTCCTGATTGCAGAGCCAGGAGAAACCCCTGAGCATTGCCAGGTGTGACCCAAAAAAGCAAAAAATAAATAAATACATACATACATACATACATAAATACAAATAAAAAACTTTAAATAAAATAAAATAAAATTGAAAAAAAATGAAAATAAATTTGTTTTTCTTTTTTATCTTTTCTTAATTTAAAATGAGAAAACACAAATATTGTGAATAAGAGAATCTTATTTTTCAAGGTAAGTTGCAGGAACATGTTTTTTTTAACCTTTATTTAAAATTTGCCAGATAGATGACTTAATAATTCTGATTTGTTCTTTTGCATAAATAGAGCAAGCTTGGAGAACTTTCATTTAAGGTACCCCATTACTTACTGAGAAGTCCTGGGGAATGGCTAAGACAGATTTACCAGTCACATCAGGGCTACCCCAGGCTTGGCCGTAACATGAAGATTAGGTCCCATGACGAGCTGGAGGTGGCCTTGGGTTTTTTTTTTTGGGACCTCAAGAGCAGAGAGCAGCCACATTCCTTGTCGCATGGCCCAGGTAGATGTCAGTTACCGCAGATCAGCAGATTCCTTGTTTTCCACAGTAGAGACGCTTTCTGGTCCTTTTTGTTTTTTTTTTTTTTTTTTTGGTCTGGCCAGCCTCTAGGGTCTCAATTATAATAATAATCTTGCCTTGCAGCCTATTTATATTATAGCTGAAGATAAACTCTTTCCTTTAAAAAAAAGGCAGAAAAAATGGAACTCTGGAAATAATGTTCTATGTCAAAAATGGTTTAACCATTAATCACTTTATCACTGTATCACTGTCTTTCCGTTCATCATCGATTTGCTCGAGCGGGAACCAGTAACATCTCCATATATCCTGTCTCATGCAAAGTAGAGCCCAAAGGCAGCTGATTGCTCCAGGAACATACAGAGCCTCAAACCATTCCATCATGTCATGGGAATGAGGTCTATAATTGTTACTGGTATTTGGCTTATCAAAAGCGACACGGGTAGCTTGCCAGGCTCTGCCGACTTTTGATTAAGGTAAAAAAAAAATAAGAACACCGGTGCATCAATGCTTTCCAAACTCCCCAAAAGTCTTCAAAGCAACATCCCTAAAGTTTCTTACTAAAATGAAGAAATCAATTAAAGAGAACATCAAACAATAGAGAAAATGTTTTTAAATATAAAATCAGAAATCATAGAGCTGAAGAATAGAGAAACTGAACTAAAAGAATTCAATAGAGAGACTTAACAGCAGAATAATAAAAACTGAATGTTTTATCACTGAACTTAAGGATAAGGTAGAGTAACTCACCAAAAAAAATAAAGCAGAGAAAGGGGGAAATATCTTTTAAAAATAAGATAACAGAAATAATCATGAAACAGGAAAACAGAGAGGTAGTACAAGGGTGAATGTGTTAGTCTTGCATGCATCAAACCTTGGTTCAATCCCCAGCAGCACCTCATATGGTACCCAGAATATCACCAGCGGTGTTCCCTGAGCAGAGTCAGGAGTAAGCCCTGAGTGCTGCTACCTGTGATCTAACCTCCAAAATGAATAAAAGAAAAGAATCTATGGAACAGTCAATACATTTGTATTATAAAGATCCCAAAACAAGGGAAAAAAAGAATTATTCTTAATTGAAGAAATAATAGCAAAGAACTTTTTCCATATTAAATAAGGGCGGAGTTAACCCCAATTAACTCAAAACCTAATATTTAAACCCAAAGAGATCCACAGCAAGCCACAATATAAAAAAATGAAAAAAAGTCAAAAATAGATGAACATAGATTTAAAGACCCTAAACAAAATCTTAATGGACCAAATTCAAAAGTTCACTAATAGTGTTGTATTTCATGAACAAGTGAGTTATTCAGGGAGACAAGAAATATATATATATACATATATATACATACATATATATATACATATATATATGCAACTTAATGTGATATACCACATCAAAAAAAAGAGATAAAAATCCAATAATCATTATCATAGATGCAGAGAAAGCTTTTGACAAGTTCCACACTGATTTATGATAAACTCTCAACAAAAATGAGGAGAGGTAAAACAATATAATAAAGGTCAACAAACCCACACTTAGCACTAACCGTAATGGTGATAAAGCTTTTCCCTCATTACAAAATCTGTTGCATTTTTATATTCAAAGAACAAACTAGAGAAGACTTTTTAAAATCTCATTCATAACTGTATCCAACAAAAGGCAGTATGTGGGAATAAACTGCAAAATGAATATGAAAGACATAGCTAGAATTATATCATTTTTGAAATAGAAGCCATTGAAAATAATATATATTCCATGTTCATGAAATAGAAACTTTTTAATTGTCAAAATAATCATCATACCCAAAGCAGTATTTCAAAGATTTAATGCAATCCCTAACAAAATTGCAGTGACAATCTTCAAGGTCATAGAACAAATACTGCTAAAATTCATTTGGAAGCATAAAACTCTCACATAGTCAAAGCAATCCAACCAGAAGCTATGAGAAGAATTACTTTCTACTATGAAAGAAATAATCCAAATTTCTTCTGTTATTACTATTAAAAAGGAAAGTACCGCGCAAACTCCACATGTGTCTCTGATGGTAGAAAAGAAACTAATAAGATTCTGACTTCTGTAAGAGAATCTCCTTGTTTGCTGTTTTTGGTCTTCAAAGACCTTTGAGTTATATACTGTAGAAAAGAATATTCTCTTTGACATTAAAAACTTTTATGTGTGAGTCAGTACTTTCAACCAAACTATATTGAACCCCCTCTGTGCAAAGTGCAGTCAGAGTCACAAGAAAAGCATAAAAATATCAAATCCTGGTTTTCAAAGAAGCTCCTAATTCAAACTTAGACTTTCCTGGAAGGATCCTCCATCATAAAATAAAGGCAAGTCATAAAGAATCCCAAATGAGTACAATGGAAACAAAGAAAGGTCAACTTTATCCCATCTCATACCACCAGAGAAAGAGAAGTTTTTATACTTGACAATAAAAATAAAAGAGAAGTGACAGCAAGGTTACTTAAGAAACAGAGACAAGTTTAAACAACAGCTTGCCAATTTCTTTTACAGAAGTGGGAAAATTGAAAATTAGAAAGTATCTACATATAATGTTTGAAATACTCCTGTTAGTGTCAGGAAGGGGCATCGTCTTTCTTTATCCTAAATCAACTTCCTTCTTTATAACTTATTTATGCCATATCACTGAAACTTTATACCCAATTGAACTTAAACCTTGCAACACAGACCTTACTAGTGTGTTTCCTACCTATTCTGTCTAACTGAACTTCAAGTTGAATAAAACAAAATAGAAAGGAAACCCCTATTCCTTTTCCCTTCCTTTCTGTTCTGGACTTGCAAGAAAAGTATATTCACTGAAGCATTTAGGAAAGCATCACTGAGAACTGACATTAACACCAAAGACTTTTGCACAGAAGACAGCCACTTCAGCCCACTCTGAATGGGAAAGAGGGTGTGTTAAATGAACTAATTCCAGAGGCCCCATTCACTCTCAATGGAACAAACATCCTTGAATGCAGCAGCTATGTGTACCTAGGTCGAGAAGTTAACATGATGAACCACCTAAAAACTGAGCAGGAGGAAAAGAGCGGCATAGACTGGCAGTCATTTTTGTCTTATAGTTGGTGAGGGATAGGCGGGCATTGTGAATGCTTTTCCCAGCTTCAGTGAAAATTCAGTTCACAGCTTCATCCTCCAGCAATTCTGCTCTTCTCTCCTTAAGTCTTCCTTTTATTGCTTCTCTACACTGCTTTGCAAGCTTGGATGTTGCCATCTGGTCACCTGAGGCTCGTGCCTTACCACGTTGGTGGATGAACTCTAGAGTTTTTGAAGACAGGCGTCCTTTTGTGTCCTTCTCTCTCTCAGCATTCTTCGAGCAATCATGGAGGTGTTGAACCAGTTGGTTGTATTCTTCATCGACGTCGTCAATGATAGTAGCATCGTCCCATGTTGCTACAATGGTGCCAAAGAGTTCCCAGTTGGTGGTTGTTCTGGTAGTTCTCTTCTTAAACTTTGCAGCCTTTTCTCCCTGTTGCATGAAGTAGAATTTTGCACGAAGGAAATGGTGGTCTGATCCTGTTTGGAATTTTGGAATGACAGCGACATCGGTCAGGCAAAACCTTCGATTGAAGATTATGTGGTCAATTTCATTGTGGATCTGTCCACCAGGAGAATCCCATGTCCAAAGTTTCGATTCAGCCCCTTTATTTACAGAAATATAAATATGTGTGTAACAGTACTCAGAATAAAGTGTAATTTTATTTTCCTTTTTTATTTTTATATTATTTTTAAAATTTCATTATACCACCATGAGATATACAATTACAAAGATGTTCATGTTTGGGTTTCGGTAATACAGTGTTTCTGCACCCAACCTCCACAAGTACCCATTTCCCACCACCAATGTTCCTGAGACCTTTCTCCCTCCCCTAGCCTGCCTCTATGGCAGGTTCTTTATCTGTTTTCTCTCTTTCTCTCTCTCTTTCTCTCTTCCTTCTCTTATACATTGTGGATTGCAACACATACATTTAGAGGTTATCATTTGTATCTTTTTGCCTGTATTTAATGCTCAGTTCAGTTTGGTATTAGCATTTTTGACAATTTAGCACACTGTTCCCTTCTCCATCTTACCAAACCTCTGACTCCCACACGTTTGTGATAGTTTCCACCTTTGACAAGACTCCCTGATCCATGATTCTCCTGACCTTGGATATTGGTACCATAATTGTACATGTATATATTTATGTCATACAAATAAATGCAGTCATTCTATATCTAGCTAATTTGACTCAACATGATCGTCTCCATGTCCAATCCATTTATAGGCAAATTTCATAACTTCATTTTTCCTAACAGCTGCATAGTATTCCATTGTGTAGATGTACCAAAATTTCTTTATCCAGTCATCAGTTCTCAGGCACTCTGGATGTTTCCAGATTCTGCCTATTGTAAATAATGCTGCTATGAAAGTAAAAGTGCAGATGGTGTTTCTGCTGTGTGTTTTTGACTTCACAGGTTATACTCCCAGGAGTGGTATGGCTGGGTCAAATGGGAGCTCGATTTCTAATCTTTGGAGGAATGTCCATATTGTTTTCTAAAAAAGGCTGTACCAGTCGACATTCCCACCAAGAGTTGCCTTTTCCCTGCATCCACACCAGCACTTGTTGTTCTTGCTCATTTGGATATGCACCAGTCTCTGTGGTATAAAATGATATCTCAGGGGCCGGAGCGATAGCCCAGCGGGTAGGGCGTTTGCCTTGCATGCGGCGGACCATGCCGGCCTGGGTTTGATCCCCGGCATCCCATATGGTCCCCCAAGCACTGCCAGGAGTAATTCCTGAGTGCAGAGCCAGGAGAAACCCCTGAGCATTGCCGGGTGTGACCCAAAAAAAGAAAAAATTAAAATAAAATAAATTTAAAAAAAAAAATGATATCTCATTGTTGTTTTAATTTTCATCTCTCTGATGATTAGTGATGATGAGCATTTTTTCATATGTCTTTTGGCCATTCTAATTTCTTCTTTGATGAAGTTTCTGTTCATTTCTTCTCCCCTCTTTTTTTTTGATGGGGTTGGCTGTTTTCTTCTTGTAAAGTTCTACCAGTGCCTGATATATCCTGGAAACTAACCCTTATCAGATGGGTGAATATGCTTTCCCATTTTGTGGACTGTTTGTATCTTGATCACTGTTTCTTTTGAGGTGAATAAGCTTTTAAGTTTCATATATTCCCATATGTTTATCTTTGCTTCTAGTTGCTTTGTTAGTGGTGCTTCATCTTTGAAGATGCCTTTAGATTCAATGTTGTGGAGGGTTTTTCCTATATTTTCTTTAATATACTTTATGGATTCAGGTCTAATATTGAGAGCTTTAATCCATTTTGATCTGATTTTTGTGCATGGTGTTAGAGGTCCAAATTCATTATTTTACATGTAGCTGCCCAGTTTTCCCAGCACCAGTTGTTGAAGAGGCTTTCATTGCTCCATTTCATACTTTTGCTCCTTTATCAAAGATTAAATGATCATGTATTTGAGGTTGGTTGTCAAGATACTCAACTCTATTCCATAGGTCCATAGGTCTTTTTTTCCAATACCATGCTGTTTTCATTACTACTGCTTATTTTCATTTTAAATTGATGTAGAATAATGGTATATAAAGATATAGATTATGAAATTTGGGGTAGATAGTTATGCGTAGGCTCATGAAGTAGCAAATGTACATAAATAGTTTCACTGTATTAATAGCTCTAGTAACAGATATAGCATTTTATATGTCAATATTGTCATATCTCTTGTCGAATAAATTTGGGTAACATGGTTAAGGATATACTAATATTACTATATAATCAATTATAAAAACAGAAAGTAAATACATAATTGTGAATAAGCTCATCGGAAAATTACAATAACAACATGGTTATTAATATCCCCAGTATTACAGATTATACAGATGAGAAATTGAAGCTTAGAGATAATAAGTGGCACAGCTTTCCTTCAGGAGAAAATTTTTTTTATCCAGTAATATTTTATTAAGGTCAGTCTTCTGAATTTCTACTGAAGGCCCCAGATGATATTTAGGGACAGAAAATTGTTTGCTTCCTTTTACATCCTCTTTCATTTGGCAGCAGTGTATCCCAATGGTACATGAATAAAACAGCAATCAGAAGAGATTCAGCTGTGGTGAAAAAAATTAATGAATCACGAGAGAGAATGAGAGAAGCTCTTTGTTACAGCACATTAATAAAAATCATATTGTAAATACTGTCCCATAGGTTTCATGGAGTTTCTTTAATAATTAAAAGTTATGCCATCAGTGTTATCTCTGGGGTGTTATACTTGACGTTGATGGTATCTTTAATTAAAAATGATAGACCCATAGGTACATGCTGTGTAGACTGAAAATGTAGGACAGGTTCAGGTAATCTTAAAAGTACAAAAAAAAAGTTGACTTCTTCTTCAGGGATAATATTTCAGGGAAAGTGGTAAAAAAAAGTTACCAAGGAAGTCAAGACTATGAATATAAATTAGTTCTAACAAGTATTGTTAATTAAAGTCACTTATTATCAAAGATCCAAACTTTGACCTGATTTTGTAAGTCCTAAGTGAAGGATAGGGTAAAACGGAAAGAATCTAGACAGATTATTATTTGAATTTTTTGGACCCTTAACACAAGAAAGCTTTCCAAAAACAGAAATCAACTATTTAACTGTAAGTCACATGAACACTAACATTAGAAGTAATACTTTAGTATTTCATAAGTAAAAAAAAAGTGAAATGGCATGACTGAAATTTTTTTTCATGACTGAAAAAATTCTTGACATCTTTTATAATGTGAATCTATAGAAAATAGCATAGAATTTCATTAACCTCATCAATTTTTGTCTTGTTTGGGAGCAATATGCTGCAGTGTTCAGGAATCACTACTAGCATACTTGGGAGACCATATGGGGTGCTGGGGATCTAACCCGAGTTAGCTTTGTGCAAGGCAACTGTCCTACCCCGCTGTATGATTGCTACAGCCCTTCAACTTTTTTTTAATGCACTCTCAATATAGATAGAAAACAAATGTGTTTGACAAAACTTAATTATAAAGTTCAGAAAGATTTTTAGGAATGTAATGAAAATAAGGTGATTTTTCTCTTCTTTTCGGGCTACATTATAAAAAATTAACTAAGCTAATATTCCAGGTACTTTGTTAGGCTCAGAGATAACAAAAATAAAAATAAGTAGCTTTGCTCACATGGTAAATATTTCATCTATATTCCATCTATGGAAAAAAAGAGGCCCTTAAAGAAAAAACTATTAAAAGTTAAGGCAGGTAGACAGACAGACAGATATAGATTTGTATATATGTGCATGGGGGAATGGCTTGTGATTTAGGTCGTTGTAGGAATACTGGAGGTTTCCTGAAAATCTGCTTGAGTTGAGAGCAAGATCTGTAGAGATTAAATGGCAAAAGGGGTGAGGGTGGAAAGAGAAGGACATGCTAGTCAGAAGGGCATGAACAAAAGAGAAAATACAGTGGAGAATTGCAGGTAATTCTAAACGTCTAGATTATAAATTGCAAAACAAAGAATGACAAAACATGGAGCTATCATTTTAGCTAGGGAACATAACACAGATATTTGTACATGGCAGAAATAATCCTTCTGGGGGCCGGAGCCATAGTCCAGTGGGTAGGGCTTTTGCCTTGCACGCAGCTGGCCCATGCCGGCCCGGGTTCGATCCCCGGCATCCCATATGGTCCCCCGAGCACTGCCAGGAGCAATTCCTGAGTGCAGAGCCAGGAGTAACCCCTGAGCATCGCCGGGTGTGACCAAAAAGGAAAAAAAAAACCGAAATGATCTTTCAGAAAATTCAATGGATTTGAAAATTTAATGGCTTTTAAACAAGTGGTATTTGCAAAGCCAAATTTTAAACAGGTCCTATTGATGGGCAAATGGAAGGTCACAAGGAGAGTCACTTGGAGGGTCACATGGAGGTCACATGGAGGGATAACATGGAGGGTCACATGGAGGTCACATGGAGGTCACATGGAGGGGGTAACATGGAGGTCACATGGAGGTCACATGGAGGTCACATGGAAGTCACATGAAAGGCGCATATGCAGGCTAATAGCTAACTGTTGAGTGAGAAACTTTGGGAAATAGAACTTTTTTCTTTTTAAATATGAAAAAAGAAGAACCCACAAAGAAAACAGAAAACAAAAGGCATAGAACTGTCAAAAGAAACTAAACACTTATGTTATGGCAGTTAAAGGAGTAGAAAGCTGTTTTGAAAAATCAGGAGATCAAGAATAGCCAATGAAACTGTGGAGAAATAACATGACAGGTGAGCTATTGCACTGTAATTCTAAACGAATTACTCAGGACAGAGCTGGGCTTCTGAAAAGTCAGTTTACTTCTCCAAATCAAAGGAAAAGAAAACACTTAAGTAAAAGAATCACTGGAAAACAACAAGGCTAAATCTCAAAATGACACCTCTGGGGCCTCTATTACCACTCTGTCCTTATAGAGTAAGCTGGTAGGAAGTAACTTTAACAATATAAAAGTCCATGTCTGGTTTCCTGATCTGTATGGGAAAAGAAAAATGCCACTGTTTGAAAAGCCTTTTGCGGGGCTCCCTGCCCTATGACCTTTGCCTCCCTAAAGCAACCCTGAAGCTTCTGAGGCTAAAAAGCACAAACCAATTCCAAAAGTTGAAAGCATAGGAGGTCTTTTAAAAGGTTATAAAGCATAATGTAATAAAACAACAATAATGCCTTAATCTATCAATCCAATAAATCAATTGGAGAGAGAGCATGCATGAGAGAGAGAGCAGAGAGAGAGAGAGAGAGAGAGAGACATAGGAAGAGAGAGAGAATCCAACAGAATTTTCATTAGAGAATCAGTAAGGTCTTTGATGCAAGTTTTGCTTTTCTGTTTGTTTCTGTTTAGTTTATTTTGGAGTATTACAGTCACAAGTAGATGCTGTAAGTTTTGGTGTAAATGAGGGTATAAGGAAGAACCAGTGATAGCATGAATAAGATCTAGAAATATTTAGGTGAGAGGAGAGAACAACTGGCTGAGATAGAAAGGACATTAGGAAGATTAGTGATAGACTATGGCAGTTTGAAAATGGCAGAAGGAGGGTTATGTTGAAGACATTTCCTCTGTTGAAGGCAGAGGAATGATAAGTCTACAAAGGTAATATTGCACAGAAAATTGAGAAGAGAAGATCTAGAAAACTATGTCAATGATAGCTGGAAATGATCACTCTGAACAAGAACTGAGTGCTGAAAAATAGGTAAAGCAACAAAAATGATAACATTTCAGTACCAGTATTGCATACCATAATGCCCAAAAAAGAGACAGACCGACCAACCGACCGACCGACCAACCAACAGACAGACAGACAGACAGACAGACAGACAGACAGACAGACGAGGAGAAAATCCCCTGTCATAGAGGCAAGCTGGGGTTTTGTGGATAGGAGGGAAGCTGAAAACATTGGTGGTGGGTAATGTGCATTGGTCTCAAGATACTGGTTTGGGGAAATTATAAGTCTGAATTCAATCATGAACAACTTTGTAACTGTGTATCTCACAGTTATTCAATTTAAATATTTAAGTAAAAATCTTTTAAAAAAAGAATTGCTGAAAGATCAGACCTCAGAAGGGTATAAAGCAGTCTCATACTTCCACCTTCAGTGCAGAGAACAATAAACCTTAAAGCCATAATTTCACCTTTGAAGAGGTGACACTAGTGAAAAAGAATTGACCTGATCTCAGAATTAATGTCACAGCAGTAGCGAAGGTGCAGACAACCAGGTCATTTTAAATCTCCACCCATAGAACAAGTAGCCAATCAGATTGTAGAATGGGATAGCTGGGGGATAGGACTTGGCAGCAGATAAGAGGAAGCCCCCAGCCCGTATCCCTCTCTCAGCACATGCTCTCTGGACTCACTCCCCATCAGGTAGGGCAGCATGCCCAGATACAGGGCCCAGTACAGGTAGACCATGCAGGGCCAGGCAGGACAGGGCCAGGCAGGGCTTGGACACCCAGGTTAGCTCATATACAGGCACAAGGCTTGGACAGCCAAGATAGCTCAGGTAGAGGCAGGGCTTAGAAGCCAACACAGTGGCAAGGTACTGAGCACAGGAGTCTCACCCACATGCACAGGTTCTGGCTGGAGACTAAGGAAAGCCAGGACAGGATGACAGGAACTTCTGGGGTACAGTTGGGAGGCCCAGCGACAGGTCAAAGCACAGGGATTTTGCCCACGTGCATGTGGTTGTGGGCAGAGACTGGTAAAGCCTATATGAGACAGAGAGTGGCTTAGGGACAAGATCTGGCCGTCTGAGTTCACAGGAGGTGAGCAGACCATGTGGGACAAGACAGGGAAGTCATTCATAGGACCAGGCAGTGCCAGAGACAGGACTCATGACATCATTTACAGATTTCAGAGAGAGCTGTACATCTGGGGAGGGACCTGGAACCATCCACCTTTTCTGTACAATTAAACTAACTTTAAATCTTCGGAGTTTTGTATGCAAATCTTTCATATAATGCTCAAGAACCCACCAGCATAGGAAAATCTGCTTTGGGGTTAACAGTAATTTTGGTTTGATGTAATGTCTTTTCTTATTAGATTAAAACTTTAGACTGGCACAAAATTTTTTTGTGTTAATTTTTTGTTTTGATTTTGTAGCCATACTTAGCGGTACTTAGGAACCAATTTCTGGAATCTTATTGAATCCAGGTTACCCTCATGCAAAGCATTACAGTTTCATGGGAGGGACACACCCAGCTGTGCTCAGGGCTTACACCAGGCTCTCCACTCAGGGATCACTCCTGATGGGAGCAGGGGGCCATAAGGGGTGCTGGGGATTGAAACTGGGTGAGTTGCATGCAAGTATCTTACCACTGTACTATCTCACCAGCCCCTTCAATTAGCAGAATTAAAGAAACACTTGAAGTTCAGTCTCTAGTCACTAATGAAACCATAACTTCATTCAAAATGTTTGAATATGCACCTTTTCTAGGAAAGCAGAGTCATTAAATCCAATGTAAATATATGCCCTTTACCACTTCTTTGTAAACACTCAGAATACCTGAGCAGTCATCTGAATTAAGGCTTGACATGTTGTCAATAAGTCTGTGACAAAAGGGGAACCAGGGGGTTTCCCTCCTCAAGGAAACAGACAACAGCCTTTTTCTTGTTACATTAATATTGATTTTCCAGAAACTGACTCTTATTCTCTCAAGTTCTAATATTTTTAATTATGTGAGATGAAAACTCACTCTGTTTGCCAAGTCTTGTAAAAGATGCACTTTAATTGTCTTATGTTAAACTGATGACATTGCTATTTCTTTATTATTCACATGTTATTTAGATATGAACATTTTTCTCTTTTTATAAACAAATAAAAAAAAGAATCTGGTTTCTTAAACCCATACATTCATATATCATTCTATATATCAAGCTACATTTATTTTCTAATTTTTTAAACCATTATTACTGTTAATACCAATTGATACTTTATACCTTCACTCAGAGGATAAAGTTGACACCAAGATACCACTGCTAACACAAAACTTGGCTCCTCTGTATGGATTTGTGTATAGAAAACCAGCTAACAGCTTTAAAACAGGTTTGTACCTACCCTGTCCCCTCCCCATGTTCAGGCCTCTGCTGGCTCCTCAATGGCTCCCATGTATGTTTTTCTTGGCCCTCCTGTTATCTTGCTGGTTCTGAACCCCAAAGTCTTGGTGCTCTCAATGACTCTCTGGTATTTCTCTGATGATCTGTAATCTGCTTCTCCTTGTGTTTACTATTCTTTGTCCTTTGGGTTGTTAGCCACACACACTTGTAAGAGCATCTTTTAATCTACCATCTGCCTGAGGAACTACCTCCATCTGGGAATGAGTATAGGATTAAAGAGGACATGCTGCATTCTCCTTTAAAGTGTTACTATTCTTCTCCCCCTTTCTCCCTAGCCATTTTTATTTTCTGTCTGACTGGCCACCTCTCAAGTTGATCCTAAAGTGACTATTGTATTAATTTAATTATCGGTTCCCCTTTCTCCTAAATTCTCTCCCCCAACCTTTCCCCATCACCTCCACCCCCATTACTCACCACCACCACTAACACCCACCTGAATATTCAGATAAGAATAGGGAATGGAGACAGTAGGTAGGGAGTGTGCCTTGTTCTAACAAGTTCTGTCCCTGGCATTCCATATGGTCCTCCAAACATCCCCAGGAGTAATTCCTGAGTGCTGAGCCAGGAGTAAACCTTGAACATTGCTGGATGTGAGAAGACAAGTGCCTACCATAGAGGCAGAGTAGGAGGGAGCAAGAGGGAAACTGGAAACATTGGCAGTGGCAGGAAATATACACTGTGAAGGGAGGGGTGTTGGAACATTGTATGACTGAAACCATATCAGTTGTAACTGTATTTAAAAAAATGAAAGAAAAAATGGCCCTATAAAACTGCTTTGAACTGGCACTGGATTCATCCTTGGGAGGTCACTTGGGAAATGTAAGATGACTGGATTTTCAATTCTTCACAAGGAAGATGTCAGAACAATAAGCAGTATTCACATAACTTCATCCTGCTCCCAAATCATAACTTTGGATTTGCAGAGTTGTGCAAACTCTGAAGTCTCTTCTGCATGCCAGACACCATCGCAAAAGATCGTCTCAGATTATTGTTTTCTGTCCTAACAGCTTGTGATATATTAGTATATATATGTATGTATGTATGTATGTATTATATATATGATATACAAAATTTTATCCAACTATATATAACTAAATTAACACAGAATGCAGTTGACCAGTGAATTAAAGGCAAAGATAAAACTTAAGTTCCTGACTTTCAGCTTAGAGTCAATATAAGAGGCAATGAAAGTGGGTTCAAATACATATCCCATCCTTTGGTAGGTTTACAAGCTTAAAATCTAAAGCATTCTTGGCATTGATTGAAATGGACAATTCTGATGCTGATTGACTGTCCTCTAGAGATTATATGCTTTGAAATACATGATAGTTTGTGTCTGGTGAGCCTCAGTATATGTACTCCACATTGCACTATCACAATCTCTCTCACCTAGGCCAGTCCTGCTGACAAATATCTATCCCCCTACATATATTTTCTGGTTCCAAAATATTTTTGATAACCTCGTGTCTTTTTCATCTGTAACCTGGAGACTGTTCATGCCCAGAGGCTTGGACAGCTAATCCCTTCAAGATTCTACTGTTTCCTCACAGAATTAGTCACAGTTCCTCTACTCCAGCATCTGTGCTGGCTCTGCTGTTCACTGCAGATTTTTCTCAGGATTGAAGTGTGTCCAGAGCAACAGTTTCTGAGTCTTGACCCCTAGTTCCACCTCCCTGATTCTCCCCTCCTCCTTCTAATCCCACTTTTCTGAATTAGTTCATCATTCATCTTCTTCAAAAAACCTAGGGACTCTGAGAGGCACAAAGCTCATGCAAGAGTGTTTAATATATATATACATATATATAACTCAGACTCATATATATATAACTTAGTATATATATAACTTATATATAATATATAAATATTATATTATTTGTAATATATAATATATAACTTATATATAACATATATAATTATATATATATATATATAAAACTTAGACTCAATGTATTTTAGCACCAGGTCCTTTCAGGATCTTTCTCATTCATACACTACAACGATCATTCTATTTGCATCTGGAGAGTTTATGGGGAATGAGGAATTATGAGAGACACACAGGGGGCAGAGCTGCTACTTGCTCTCCCTGTGCCCTGCTGATCACAATGCGTCCAGGAGGTATGGTGGGTTCTAGCCCTAGCCCGCCACGCCAGCAGAGCTTTTCAAGAAGCCAGAGGAACCCCACACCATGAGGGCCACCATTTTCCACATCCGGACTCCCCTCTTGTCAGAACTCCACCCAGCAGAAGAGCTGATTGCAGCCCAGTTCGTCACTGACCAACCTTGCAGCTGTTTTTCCAAGCCCGGGCCAGGTATGCCGATCCAGAGACACACACACACACACACGGGGCAGAGCTTGTACTTGCTCTCCCTGTGCCCAGCTGATCACGAGGCGTCCGGGAGGGATGGCAGGTTCTAGCCCTAGCCCACCACCCCATCAGAGCCTCGCAAGAAGCCAGAGGAACCCCCACACCGTGAGGGCTGCCATTTTCCACACTCCAGACTCCCCTCTCATCAGAACTCCACCCAGCAGAAGAGCTGATTGCAGCCTGGCTTCGGCGCATGGTTTATCAATAAATGCTCTAGTCTTGAGGTGACTAGAAGATTATTCCACCCACACAGCAAAGCCTGGCAAGCTACCCATGTCGTATTTGACATGCCAAATGCCAGTAACAATTATAGACATCATTCCCATGACCTGATGGAATGACTTGAGGCTCTTTATGTTCCTGGAGTGGGCAGATGCCCTTGGGATATCTCGTATGTGACAGGACATATGAGATGTTACTGGTGCCTGCTCGAGTAATCTATGATCTATGGGAAGTCAAGTGATCATATATATGTATATGTGTATATATATGTGTGTGTGTGTATGTGTGTATATATATATGATATATGTGTGTGTGTATATATATATGATACCAATATCCAAGGTCAGGCAAAATGTGGACCAGGAGGTCTTGTCAAAGGTGGAAATTACCACAAACGTGTGGGAGTCAGAGGTTAGGTAAGACAGAGAAGGGAACAGTGTGCTAATAATTGTCGAAAGTGCTATTACCCACCTAGAACTGAGCATTAAATAAAGGCAAAAGATACACATGATAACCTGTATGTATGCATGTATGTATGTATGTATGTATGTATGTATGTATGTATGTATTGCAATCCACAATATGTAAGGGAGGAAAGAGAGAGGAGGGAGAGAAAGAGAGAAAAGAGATAAAGAAGCTGCTCATGGAAGTGGGCTGGGAGAGGGGAAGGGAGTCGGGGACATTGGTGGTGGAAAGTGGGCACTGGTGGAGGGACAGGTGCTGGAACACTGTATGGCTGAGACCCAAACATTGACTTCTTTGTAATTGTTTATCTCACAGTGGTATAATAAAATATTTTTTAAAAAAAGAGTTCTAAAATAGTTCACTATACATGTCATATGCAGCATTTCACAGCCATACAGGCAGCACATCTTTATATTTGCAGTAGGGTTTTTTCATCTCTTGGGGGTGCCATATCCAGTGGTGTTCAGGGCTTACTCATGACTGTGCTCAGGGATCACACCTGGAAAAGAGGGGACCAATATGTGGTGCTGGGAATCAAACCCAGGCTGCTTTCAAGGCAAACGCCCTACCAACTCTACTATCTCTCCAAAACTTACAGTGATATTTTGTTGATTTTACCCTTCCCTTTCACCATAATTATTCTATATTTCTGAATTAGAGCTTTTATATTTATTTTAGGAATTTTTCAGGTACTAATAAGCAAACAGTTATTGATCTTAAACAAGATATTATTTACTCACCTTATTGCCTTCAGGCACTAGCTTGATCTAGAATACAGAAAACTTCTCTACAATCTACCACTTTGTTTTATTTCCTCACATGTGACTCCATTCTATTGCTTAAACATATGTCCCCTAAGCACTACCAGCACCACCAACTCCAGACTCTTGACCTATGATTAAGTAAGTGCTAAGTTGTTACTCTCAACACCTGAATCTCTTTTATCATTCAAAATAAAGCTGACATTTATTTAAATTGTAGCCTTGTTAGTCATGTACCCATCTTTAAACAATAAGTATGATTATACATAGCACTTTATTTATTTACAATAAGATTCTATGTCTAAAGCTGCAAGTTTGAGAACTAGGGCTGCAAGCAGGGGTTGTTTTCAAAAACAAAAATAACCAACAGAAAAAAAAACCCGAGAAACAAACTTTGCTCCACTTCATATGTTGTGTTCATTTATCAAAGAGTGTATTGATGATGAGTACTGAAGGCAGATTCTTTAGGTGTTCAGGTCTGACTTTGTCTGGGTCTGGTTCTGTTCCCTTCTTTACTGACAAAATGGCATGTTGGATTTCAGAAGGGAGAATGTTGGAAACGACATATCCATCCTGCAGAATTTAGTATGTGGGCAGTTGGACGTGGCTATCAAAGAGATCTGAGTAGAAGTCATGGATAATCTCCATTTCCTTTCTGGAAGATGTGATAGATCCATAAGGATAATGGAGAGCAGTCATCTTGGTTTTATAGTTGGCGAAGGACAGATGGGCATTGCAAATGCTTTTCCCGGCTTCTGCTGCATCTTCCAGTATTTCTACTCTTCTGTCTTTAAAGGTCTTCCTTTATCACTTCTCTGCACTGCTTTGCAAGCTTGGATGTTAGCATTTGGTCGCCTGAGGCTCGCGCCCTTGCCACATTGGCGAATCTGCCTTCAGTACTCATCAATACTGTGGCTCGGCTCTTCACATGCTACCTGTCTGAATGCAAGTTGCCCTCCCATTGGAAAACCAGTAGGACAGTTCTACTCTTCAAGAAGGGAGACATTCTAGTTGCTTTGTTAATGGTGTTTCACCTTTGAAGATATAAGGGACTACATGAAACTGAAGAGCTTCTGCACATCGAAAGAAACAGTGACCAAGATAGAAAGACAGTCCACAGAATGGGAAAGAATATTCACCCAATACCCATCTGATAAGGGGTTAATATCCAGGATATATCAGGCACTGGTACAGCTATATAAGAAAAAACAGCCAACCCCATTAGAAAATGGGGAGAGGAGATGAACAGAAACTTTGACAAGGAAGAAATCCGAATGGCCAAAAGGCATATGAAAAAATGCTCATGATCACTAATCATCAGAGAGATGCAAATCAAAACAACAATGAGATATCACCTCCACACCACAGAGAATGGCCCATATCCAAAAGGGTAAAAGCAACAAGTGCTGGCGTGGATGTGGGGAAAAGGGGACTCTCATACACTGTTGGTGGGAATGTCGACTTGTACAACCTTTCTGGAAAACAATATGGACATTCCTCCAAAGACTAGAAATTGAGCTTCCCTTTGACCCAGCCATACCGCTCCTGGGAATATACCCTGGAAAGCCAAAAACGCACAGCGGAAACACAATCCGCACTTTTATGTTCATAGCAGCACTGTTCACAATAGCCAGAACCTGGGAAACAACCAGTATGCCCGAGAACTGATGACTGGATAAAGAAACTGTGGTACATCTACTCAATGGAATACTATGCAGCTGTCAGAAGAAATGAAGTTATGAAATTTTGCTATAAATGGATGGATATGGAAAGAATCATGTTGAGTGAAATTAGTCAGAAGGAAAGAGAGAGACATAGAATGACTGCATTTATTTGCATGACATAAATATACTAGGTGATCTTACCAAAAGTGGAAATTACCACAAGCGTGTGGGAGTCAGAGGTTGGTTTAGATAGAGAAAGGAACATGAGTGAATAAATGTCTAAAGTTCTGATACTAACATAGAACTGAGCATTAAATACAGACAAAAAATGCAAATGATGGCTTCTAAGTGTATAGTGCAACCCACAATGTGTGGGAGAAGGAGGAGGAGAGAGAGAGGGAGAGGAGAGGAGATAAATAACCTGCTATTTAGGCGGGATGTGGGAGGGGGAGGGAATTGGGGACATGGGTGGTGGCTGAGGGGCACTGGTAAAGGGCGGGGTGCTGGAACACCAATGTGACCGAAACCCCCCCTAAGCGTGAACAACGTTGTAATTGTATATCTCACGGTGGTATAATAAAATGTTAAAAAAAAAAGACTCA
>JAJIBD010024361.1:0-33625 GCA_021461705.1 Cryptotis parvus
AGAGAAAAAAACAGCCAACCCCATTAGAAAATGGGGAGAGGAGATGAACAGAAACTTTGACAAGGAAGAAATCAGAATGGCCAAAAGGCATATGAGAAAATGCTCATCATCACTAATCATCAGAGAGATGCAAATCGAAACAACAATGAGATATCACCTCACACCACAGAGAATGGCCCATATCCAAAAGGGTAAAAGCAACAAGTGCTGGCGTGGATGTGGGGAAAAGGGGACTCTCATACACTGTTGGTGGGAATGTCGACTTGCACAACCTTTCTGGAAAACAATATGGACATTCCTCCAAAGACTAGAAATTGAGCTCCCCCTTTGACCCAGCCATACCGCTCTTGGGAATATACCCTGGAAAGCCAAAAACACACAGCGGAAACACAATCCGCACTTTTATTTTCATAGCAGCACTATTCACAATAGCCAGAACCTGGAAACAACCAGTATGCCCGAGAACTGATGACTGGATAAAGAAACTATGGTACATCTACACAATGGAATACTATGCAGCTGTCAGAAAAAATGAAGTTATGAAATTTTTGCTATAAATGGATGGATATGGAAAGAATCATGTTGAGTGAAATTAGTCAGAAGGAAAGAGAGAGACATAGAATGACTGCATTTTTTGCATGACATAAATATACTAGGTGATCTTACCGAAAGTGGAAATTACCACAAGCGTGTGGGAGTCAGAGGTTAGTTTAGATAGAGGAAGAGAACATATATGAATAAATGTCTAAAGTTCTGATGCTAACATAGAACTGAGCATTAAATACAGACAAAAATGCAAATGATGGCTTCTAAGTGTACGTGAGTGCAACCCACAATGTGTGGGAGAAGGAGGAGAGAGAGAGAGGGAGAGGAGAGGAGATAAAGAACCTGCCATTTAGGCAGCATGTGGGAGGGGGAGGGAATTGGGGACATGGGTGGTGGCTGGGGGCACTGGTGGAGGGCAGGGTGCTGGAACACTGTGTGACCGAAACCCCCAAGCGTGAACAGCATTGTAATTGTATATCTCACGGTGGTATAATAAAATGTTAAAAATAAAATAAAAATAAAATAAAAATAAAGTTATTCTTCAAAAATTGTTTTTACAAAGACAAAAAAAAATAAAAAAAAGTAAAACTATATCTAACAATATTTTAATAGGTGTACTACAGTTAACAGGCAAATATTTAGGCTAAGAAGGAAAGAGATTTACAGAATCTCTAAGTTTTCTTGTTTTTGTTTATTAATATTTATAAACACATCAACACATATACTCACATCAAGACAGAATGAATAGGAAACTCATCAACAGGATAAAAGAAAGTGGAGTGACTGAAATTTCCTGTGTAGCTCTTTTTTTATGTGTTTGCCATCTGAACCATGTAAATGTGTTGTCTATTAAAAATAAAATTAAGGGGCCGGGCTATAGCACAGTGAAAAAAAAAAGAATGGTTCAACATATGCAAATCAATTAGCATAATAATAAAAAAGGCCCAAAGAATACCAAGCAAAATAGACTCAAACACCACAATGGTAAGACACAAAGTAATCAAAATGGTAAAATGAAAAAAAAAAATCCAGCATGCTTAAAGCAACAAGAGAGAAGAAATCCCTCAAATACAAGGAAAAACAGCATAAGAATTGCAACAGATCTCCCATGTTACCTTACAAGCCAGGAAAGAGTAGAATGACGTCTTCAAAGTTGTGAGGGAAAAAAACCTTCCAGGCTAGAGTCCACTACCCTACAAAGCTGTCATTTAGACTTGACAGACAAACAAGAGCTGACATTATTTGCAAAAAACTAGATTTACACTGTAAGAATTACTGAAAGGCCTCCTTTATAAAATAGATTTCTTGCAAAGCAACTTGATTCTGCACATAGATACAAACAAAATGAAACACAAGACTTTATTTCATTAATCTCTCTGAATGTCAGTGGACTAAACTCTCCTGTGAAAAGGCATATAGTAGGCATATTTATCAGGAAGGAAAATCCATCTGTCTGCTGCCTGCAGGAAACCCATCTAAACACACAGGATAAATACAGATTCAGAGTTGAAAGGATTGAAAGCAATCACAGAAGTCAACGGAAGATAAAAAAAATAGAAAAGTAAAAGCTGGGATAGCCATGCTATGTCACAGCAAACAGCATTCAATATAAAGAAAATAGAGACAGTGATGAGCGCCACTTATTAGTTAAAAGGAACATAGGTTAAGAAACACTGCTACCAACATTTATGCAACATGTGAAGGCTCAGCAAAGTTCATAAAACTTCTGCTCACAAACCTAAAGAAACAGACAGAAACACAATAGTAGTGGGAGACTTCAACACTCAACCTAGCCACTAAACAAGTCAACCAGGCAGAATATAGTAAGGAGACAAGAGCCGGCTACCTTGACAGGCACATTTCATTGCTTGGTGGTTGTTGTTTGGATCATGTTTACAGTGCTGCTGAGCCTGTGGTTTTAGATATACAGCCATAATATTGTCCCATACTACCAGTATACTTAAGGCCACTGACAGGTTCCTTGTTACTTGAGAAATGTTTTTAGTTTGGGTTCACACTCTGAGCATTTGGTGGTGTTGATCCCTTTGTTTGGTACTCTGAGGGTTGCTCTTGGCTGTGTTCAGGATACCACATGGTGTTGGTGATTAGGTCTGGGCCTCTTTCATGGAAAGCTTGCACTCAGTCCATTGAATTCTCTCTCACCCATTATGAAGTATTTCTGTCCTTTTCCTTCTGTTTGTTTTGCTTATTTCTTTATATACATACATTATTTAATTCCATGTGTGTCTTAAATAATTTAATATTTCATCAATCTCAAATGTTATATCTATGTCATCTGTGTGTGAATCACTTGTATCACTTGTCTTCCTGTTGATCATCAATTTGCTCGAGTGGGCACCAGTAACATCTCCATACATCCTGTCACATGCTAGTGCAGCCCAAGGGCAACTGCTCGCTCCAGGAACATAAAGAGCCTCAAATTATTCCATCAGGTCATAGGAATGAGGCCTATAAAAATGTGGCCCACCACCCCCACACCATGAGGGCCGCCATTTTCCACATCCTGGACTCCCCACTGCGTCAGAGCTCCACCCAGCAGAAGAGCTGATCATAAGCCCAGCTTGCGCACCACTTTGCGACCTAGCAGTTCATCAATAAATGCTCGAGACTAAAGGTGACTACAAGAGTATTCCACCTGCTCGACAGAGCCTGGCAAGCTACCTGTGACATATTTGATATGTCAAATACCAGTAACTTTTATAGACCTCATGTGTGTGAATATACACACTTTATATATATGTACATATGTATATACATATACATATGTATATTTGGTGGGCCACATATTATATATACATATATATAAAATAGTATATATATCACCATATCTTTATGGTGATAAAGATGATACTAAGCCTGGCAAGCTTCTCATGTTGTATTTGGTATGCCAAATTCCAGTAACAATTATATTGGGTCATTCCCATGACCTAATATAATGGTTTGAGGCTCTTTATGTTCCTGTAGCAAGTCGATGCCCCTCGCTCTACTGGCATGAGACATGACAGATGGAGATAATACTGGTGCCCGCTCTAACAAATAGATGATCAACGGGAAGATCATGATCAAGATCGTGATCGTGATAAAGATGATCTCTGTCCCCCTCTAAAGTCCAGCCACTATACTTGATGTAATATTTTTTAATGTCAACATTTAATTTTGGCTGGAGAACACACATGATGTTCTAATAAATTCTTTACATAATTTATCAAAGCAAGACAATTCTGTCACCTTCATTTTGCAAATAATTCTTATAAAAAATAAGCTTTAGTTTTTTCTAACAAGTTTTCTATGTACATGAGAAAATTAAGTTGTTTTTCTCTTGTGATATATGTTGTTTATCCACATCAATTAATTGTGAAGGCACAAAGTAGCTACTCAGAAATATTTTTGAAAAGGTGAATGAAAAGCATAAAGTCTTAGACTTTCTTGATTGACAATAGGAAGAATGTTCTTAAGTGGACAAACAGAATCATGTTGTTCATTTTTAATGTGACAAGTGCTTAGGTCTTATTCACCACCCCTTTCACTGTCCTGATGACCCAAGGGAGCAGAGTTAAAGGAGGTTCCAAAGAGAAATATACCTGCCAGAGAGGCAGGTTGTGTGTGCATATGTGTGTGTGGGGTGGGTGGGTGGGAGGGGAGTTAGGAGAACGGGGTACACGTTTGTGTTGGGAAATGTGCACTGGTGTAGGGATGGAGTGATGGAACACTGTACAACTAGACCTAATCATGAAAAGCCAATTAAGTAATTATTTTTAAAAAGGAGGTTTCAAATAGTAGAATTCAGAAAAGAGCAGGAAATTTTAGCTTTAAACCAGTATTATACATGCTTATTTCTCTACAAAGCATATACAAGTTTATTTTTAATATTCTACCTATAATAAAGGGTACTATAGCATATGAGCTACTTGCTGTGACTTCTTTATCTTCTTATGACAGACTTCTTATTTCTCCCTATTTTCTTCCTCTGGGGTTTGGAATGTCTGTTGTTTTTAGAATTTGTTTGCACAATTTTATGTGTAAATCTTTGTATTTCCTAAATCAGTATACTACATGACAAATGGCGATTAAAAAGGATCTTTTCTTGTTACTATTTGGACCGTATGTTTCATATACAGTTAGTTACGATCATGATCACGATCTTCCCGTTGATCATCTATTTGCTAGAGCGGGCACCAGTAATATCTCCGTATGTCCTGTCTCATGCCAAGTACAGCCAGGGGCATCGGCTTGCTACAGGAACATAAAGAGCCTTAAAACCATTATATTAGGTCATGGGAATGACCTAATATAATTGTTACTGGAATTTGGCATATCATATACAACACGAGAAGCTTGCCAGGCTTGTCGAGCGGGAGGCAAACTCTTTTAAACACCTCCAAATAAAGCATTTATTGATGAACCGCACGGCCGCAAGTGGCCGCGGGCCAGGCTGTGATGGGCTTGTCTGCTGGGTGGAGTTCTGACGAGGGAAGTCCAGAAGTGGAAAATGGCAGTGCCCGTGGAGTGAGCAGCGGTGGTCTGGCTTGTCCAGAGACTCTCACACATGGGGCAGAGCTGTTCCTTGCTCTCCCTGTGCAAAGCCATTCATGAGGCAGTCGGGAGGCATGGCGGGTTCTAGCCCTGGCCCACCACCTCGACAGAGCCTCACAACAAGCCAGACCACCTCCCTCCTCACTCCATGGGCGCCCGCCATTTTCCTCTTCTGGACTTCCCTCTCGTCAGAACTCCAGCCAGCAGACCAGCCCATCACTGCCCGGATCACCGACACCCACCCCTGCCGCAGCTTTTTTCCTCAATCCGCCCAGATATGCTGGTCCAGAGACTCTCACACATGGGGCAGAGCTGTTCCTTGCTCTCCTGTGCAAAGCTGTTCATGAGGCAGTCGGGAGGCATGGCGGGTTCTAGCCCTGGCCCACCACCTCAACAGAGCCTCACAACAAAGCCAGACCACCGCTCCTCACAGTTAGTCATTGTTGTTTTATTAATTTTAATATTAATTCTGTTGAACATATTTTAGCAAACATAGACTTGATTTTTATTTCACTATGTTTATTTATCTTTTTTAGTAACTTTCACTTCTTGTGATAGAATTTCACAGTAATATGGGCATATTTCCATATGTGTGATGTGTGACTTTCATGGGATATTGACTTTCTTCCAATTATAGACTTTGATACTATTTTATTGATAATATACTAGTTTTATTAACTATCTCCTTCTGGATCAATTAATAGTGGTGTGTGGTGGGACCATCTACAAATCCCTTCATATTTTTTATTTTTTTCTTGATCTTTTGATAGTTTGTCCTAAACTATGGAATATTAATTTGACTTTATATTCCAACCTTTGTGCTGATTAATTTTTATTATGTTAAAAACATTATTTTCAAAAATATCATTCTCTCACTTTTATTGCTCCTTCATTTTATGGATGAAGTAACTTATTAAGTACCCAGGAATTGTATTTATTTTTAAATTATATTTTATTCTTCGCATTTATCCATTTCTTCCAAAGTCAGATTTTTGTTGGTATTTGCTTATTTAACCTTATTATTCAGAAGACTTTTTAAAAAATTCTCCTATGATACTAGGTCATCTTGTACTGGTCCCCAACAAATAGAATGCTACTGTGCATGTCCAATCAACAGTGCTATAACCTAAGAGATCACACACGTAAATGCAAAAGTCTTCCCCTGGAATCTAATGCTTTCAGGTTGCTCCTTAACATCAGTCTCAGAGAGGAAAAACAGTGAAAGTTTCCTTCCTTACCATCATTACAGGTTATCTGACTCTCAGGCAAAGATTTGTAATAATGTAATTGATTTAATAAAGAAGTATTCTCAGGAGAAACCTGCCAAGGGGAGGAAGGAGTAGGAACAATATTCTTGTGAATATCTAAGCAGCACTTGAATTCTTGGATTGTTCTTTTACATAAAAGTCACCTTAGAGTCTTTTCCTCTCCAGAAATTCCTCACTTGGTCAATATTACGGGGTTGCCCTATGAGAAGTGAGGAGAGTCATACTTGTAGGTCTCCAAATGGCTAAGGTTGCTCCTGTGCCTAGAAGAATTTGAAATTATCAAAGTTACCTGAGATACAAAATCCAGAGACTGAGTAAAGAAGCACATAGCTGTAAAAGGATAGGAAAGTATCTAGGCAAAGAGGATACCAAGAGTGTTGTGCCAGGTGCACAGTGATATATCTTAGTTGTCATGGCCTATGCTTAATCTTTCCCAGTTTTCATTTTCTCACCTATATGTTAGGAATACAGTGATATTACAGTGTATTTATATAACAAGAGAATATCTGAGTGACTGTGAGGTGCAGGAGTTTTGAAAGTACTCACTGAAAAGTCAGCACAGGAGGGGTAGACCCTAAGAACACTTTATACTCCAAACCATCACAGAAAAGCAAGGGGATCTACAGAGAAAGGATGGATGGCTTGATATTTTGCTTTCATTTGACTTGATATTCTGCTGCTAAAATAGAACTGAATAACAAGGATGTTTATAGAAGTTTTTATTTTTAAATGCCAAATTTGGGAATCGACCAAATTGTCTTTAACTGAATAAATCGGTCAATACATTATAGTATATCCATACAACATTATTATTCAGCACTTAAAAATAATGAGGTAGTCTATCAAAAAACAAATGAGTCATAAAATATAGAAAAATTTTAAAAACATATCACTCATTAAACTTCATCAATCTGCAATGATTATATACTACATGATTCAAACAGTATGATATCCTGGAAAAGCAAAACTATAAAGACAAAAAATATCATAGTTTCCAGGAGTTGGATGGAGGGATTAAATAGACAGAGCATAGATCATTTTTAGAACAGTGAGACTATTATATAGGACACTATGTGTTGGCAACTAATGTCATTCTACATTTGTCAAAATCTGTAAAATATAAAACTCTAAGAGCAAACTTTAATGCAAGCAATGGACTTCAGGGTCATTCTCTATTCTGGAGATTGACATGTATGTCATCCAAGGTGGGTACTTTCAGCTTTTTCCTGCTGAAGAAGTCCACATTTTTCCCTTGAAATGTGTGTATCTTTCTTTCTATCACCCTTCACATTTCTCTAGCAAATTTCTTTTGTTGTTATTGTCATTGTTTCTGCTTTTGTTTGTTTTTTTTAGACCACACCCAGTGAGATCACTCCTGTTAAGCCTCAGAGGACTCTAAGGAGAGCTGGTAATAGAACCCAGCTCAGTCACGTGCAAGGCAAGCACCTTATCAGCTGTATTATCTGCACACTCCCACTAAGTCAAATTCTTTAAATGAAACTATTTATTAAAAATTGCTATGGACTTTAGGTGATGATGATGTATCATTGCTGGATGTCATTCTTTTTTATAATCTGTGCCACCCACACAAAAATTTAAATAAACTCATTAAGAACATACCTCTCATTTGTAATCAAAACTCCTACCAAAATTTTTCAAGTTATGCTCTTTGAGCCCGTGTTCTCTCTTGAACATGTATCTTGCTTGCTTTTCTCTATGTTTCATTGTTTGCCTATTTCTATTCTGGAAAAGGTTGTGTTCTGGCTTGAATATGTACTTCTCCCTTTCTCATCCAGTCGCATCTTTCTAAATAAGTTTCAATAAAAATTTTCTTGCTTTGAAAAAAAGTCGGGAAAATGTCCCATGACCAGAGGACCAGCAAAACCAGTTCGAGCCCAGGTAGGCGGCTCCAAAAGGCGGGAAGCACTGGGAAGTCGTCAGACGGAGGCGTGGTCACCCCTTCCCCCCTCCATCGTGATGAGCCCGGTTTCCCGCCCAGGAGCTGCTGACGGGGCCGGCATCCAGAGTCTTGCAGACGGCTCGGGAGGCGGGAGCCTGGCTCCCGCCGGGCCTCAGCTGACTATGGAACCCCGGAGGAGGGCAGATGGGCTTTGGGGGTGGGCCCGTCGCCTCCGGGGGGTCCCGGAAGCAGCCGGATGGGACTCGTCCATCACACTAGCCACCATTTTCGTTTGTCCGGACGCTGGGAAAATGTCCCACGACCAGAGGACCAGCAAAGCCAGTTCGAGCCCAGGTCGCAGGCCGCTGGCATGTGGCCGCGGGCCACTAAGAGTGGTGAAACAATGATGTTTTTTGGTACACTGCATTCCGCGAACAGCAGGAGGGTTTGCTGAGAGGGAGATATACAGAGGAAGGAGATGACATATAGAGGCCCGCCGGGTGGTTGGGATTCGGGAGGCGGAGGGAGGAGACAGGACGTTGGTGATGGGAGATGGGTTCGGGTGGAGGGTGCATGTTGGAACCCTGTGGAGCCAGGACTCCACATGAGCATCCTTCAATTAAAAAAAAAAGGAGAAAAGGTGGAATAAATAAATAAATAAATAAATAAATAAATATCTGCAGGGCTAGCCACAATGTGTAAAAGAAGAGGGAGAGAGATGCAGAGATAGAGAGAAAGAGAGGAAGCAGGGCTACCTGCTATTAAGGCAGCCTGGGGGTGAGTGGGAGGGGGTGGGGTACATTGGTGGTGTAAATGGGGTACTGGTGGAGGGATGGGTGCTGGAATACGGTATTACCAAGAACCAATTGCACCTTTGTAATTGTATGTCTCACGGTGGTATAATAAAGAATTAAAAAAAAAAAAGAACCTTGGGATGAGGAGATTTTCCTGGATTATTTGGATGAGCCAACTAACTACAGGACTCTTCATTTTAAAATGTAAAAAAAAAAAGAAAAGAAAAAAAGTCAACAGATTTCATATTTGGTCTTTAATAACTAGAATTAATGAGCTTTTTCATATAAATAAATTTTGTTATCTATAGATAACCAATAGTTGCAGCACCTTTTGAAAATTAAATTATTAATTGTAAATGATGATGTTTCTTATCCTACATTATGTTTGCATGTATGATAAGATCAGTTCATGTGTAACATATGTACTCCTACATGTTGGAATAATCTTCTTCCTAACACTTGGTGGACACCTAGGAGTTTGGAGAGATGATATAAGTAGGCAAGAAAGACTTTGGATGGAACAGTGAAGGTCAAGAGACAAAGGTCGGATCCTTTATCCTCATGTACTAACTCTGTGATGTTAAAAAAACTCGGCCACATCTTATGCTCTGGTGTGCACTGGAAATGCAACAATGACAACTTTATGGAATCTGTAAAATGAAAAACATACCTCATAGAATTAAGTGCAGTATCAAATATTGCCATAATAGAAACACAAATTGTTCTACACAATTTGTGTAGAACTCTTAAAATAATACTCTTAATATTATAAAGTTAGGGAGAATTTAAAGTCTAAGTTTTCTTGCCTTGTGATTAAGCTTTCACTGCAGAAAAGAACTGCCCTTTGGTTTTCTGTATACATGTAGCCATAGGATTAGAGAGATAGAGCAGGAGGCAAACTATTTGTCTTGCAAGCAGCTGATCCCAAGCATTGCCAGAGTCAAAAATAACTTCTGGGAACTCCTGGGTGTGGCCCTAATGCCTTCTTCCTCCAAAAATATTATAGTGTATAGTCTATAGAGAGAAGTGGGAAAGAATATTCACTCAATACCCATCTGATAAGGGGTTAATATCCAAGATATATTAGGCACTGGTAGAACTTTACAAGAAGAAAACAGTCAACCCATCAAAAAATGGGGAGAAGAAATGAAAAAAAATTTCCAAAAAGAAGAAATTAGATTGTCTAAAAGAAATATGAAAAAATGATCATCATCACTAATCATTAGGAATATGCAAATCAAAACAACAATGAGATCTCTCATGCCACAGAAACTGGCACACATCCAAAAGAGCAAGAACAAGTGCTGGTGTGATGCAGAAAGAAGGGACTCTCATCCATTGTTGGTAGGAATGTCGACTGGTACAGCCTTTTTGGAAAACAATATGGACATTCCTCAAAAAACTAGACATTGAGCTCCCATTTGACCCAGCCATACCACTCCTAGGAATATACCCCGAGAGGCAAAAAATACACAACAGAAACACCATTTGCACTTCTATGTTCATAGCAGCACTATTCTCAATAGCCAGAATCTGGAAAAATAAAACAGAGTGCCCAAGAACAGACAACTGGATTAAGAAACTTTGGTATATCTACACAATGGAATACTATGCAGCTGTTAGGAAAAACAAAGTCATGACATTTGCCTATAAATAGATGGACATGGAGAGGATCATGCTGAGTGAAATTAGCCAGAGGGAAAAGGACAGATATAGAATGACTGAATTTATTTGTGGGATATAAAAAATAGCATGATACAAATATACAAGACCAGGCAAATCATGGATCAGGAGGTGTAATGTGCCTCAAGTGTGTGGGAATCAGAGGTTAGGTAAGACAGAGAAAGGAACAGTGTGCTAATAATTGTTGGAAATGATAGTAGTAACCTAGAACTGAGCATTGAATATAGGCAAAGGGATATATATATAACATCTAAAAGTATGTATTGTAAGTCACAATGTGTAAGAGAAGGAAGAGAGAGATACAGAGAGAGAGTGAGAGAGAGAGAAGAAAAAGAGAGAAGACAAGGTGCCTGCCATAGAGGCAGGCTGGGGGTAGGTGGGAGGGAATCAGGGGGCATTGGTGGTGAGAAGTGGTCACTGGTGGAGGGACTGGTGCTGGAAAACTATTACTGAAACTCAAACATTAACATTTTTGTAATTGTATTATCTCACGGTAGTATAATAAAAATTTTTTAAAATAAAGGCAAATGCACTATAGTCATATCTGTGTTTATGTTCTCAGACATAACTATAGTTCATTATTCTATTATTTCACTTGATATTTTGCCATTACACATTCACAGTTATAACAAATAGTGCTGTGACTAAAGTATTACTCAAAGGGAAATGTAGCTGTCAGAGTTAGAAATAGGTTAGTGGCCTGATTTTTCATCTATAGTCAAAAGCAGTGGGAAATTGCTTATTTTTAGTGAGCTGGTAAATTCAAATAACTTTATTTTTATTACCAGGATATAACAAGACATAATAGGATATTAGAATGAAGAATTTTATTCTGAAGTATTTATTCTGAAGTGCATGTACATACTGGATATAGTAAGGTGAACCTAAAATAGTATTATAAACTCCCTTGTAGAGTTTATATTCCTGTATGGAAGTAAAATTGGATACATAAGACAATTATTAAATAATGCTGTACTATAGCTATTTTCTACTTTTTTAACAACACTTACAAAATGATTCACCATGAACCTTATTTGTTGGGGAGTCGCTGGGGTCCCCAACAGTACCAGAACAGAAGTTTTCTTCTACCTTCGAGGCCGCCGAGAAAGCGCAAAACTCACGATCGCGGGGCAGTTCCAAAAAAGGCTTTTAATAGTACAAAAGCTCTAACACCGCAATCCAATATAATGAAAGAACTCTAGCTCTGGTCAGAGCTTAGTCCATACAAGAGAGCCCAAGTCTCCCACCAAAGAGAGAGGATCTCACCGGAGAGGAGTCCTACCCAAAAAGAAGGGAAAAAGGAGAAAGAGAAGGGGCAAATCAGTCCCCTTTATACATCAAAGTAATCCTATCTGTGACAGGGAGTGTCCTGTCAACAAAGAACTCTAAACAGCTTGTAGAGGGGTGGTGCCACACCCTATTATAAGTATAAACAAAGGATTAACCCAAGGACTGATCCCTTCTTGCAAGATTATCTCTTATGTAAAGCACTGGAGAGAGGGGGCTGATATAAAGCAATACATCTTAATTTCATGGGCTTCATGTAATCTAGATGGTACCCACAAGGTCCTTCTTATTTATTATCTGCATCAGGGTGATTCTGAGTATCTTATTTTCTGTATACTGAAAGGGTCACACTCAGCTAGTAGAAAGGAAACTATTATGATCCTTCCTATAATCTTAAACGATAGTCTCAACATAGCCAGGGTTGCAGTCTCCTGGTAAATTCTAATTGTCCCACACTGGGCCCAGTGGGTATAAAGAGAAGTTGTGCCCAATCTAGATACATAGAAATCTTAGTAGATGTATAACAAGTCAGAAGTTATTCAGAGTCAATGTGACTTCTGTAACTGCCACACCCTCCATCAGTGTTTACTTAGAAGAGATCTCATTAGAATGAACCTTGGTTTAAGAACATGTAAGTAGATTAAGCTGTGAGTGAGTAAAATAGCAAACTTCACAAACTAGCTAAGCCTGTCACCCAACACTTACTAAATCATTTTCTCTTGCTATTATATATGCATATATATACATGATTATACACATATATGTGACATATATAAAATATATACACATGTATGTGTATATATTTATGTATGTGTATATATAAATGTTTTTCTAGGCATTATGCTTTTTTTAAAAAGGCATTTAGAAAATGACCAAAACTTCCTGAGTCAAGAAGGCAATCATTTTTGGAAACTATAAAATTTATACATAACAATATACATAAAGAAGATGAAATAGGCAGCAGGGCTATAAAAGTTGTGGCTTTATTGCTACATGCATATTTATGACATATAATGGTAACTGTAGCTTCACTTTATTTCAGTAAGCTTCTTAAGTAATCAAAGGAAATACAAAATTTTCTGTATACTCTTTATGGGTTCTTGAACACTTTAATAATTCCTTGGCTAGTTGAACAAATGTGGGAACCTGGTAGGATGGTTTTTCCCAAAGGTTAAGTTTAAAAGGTTTGGCCATTCCCAGCTGAGACCTCTCGGGGCAATGTTGGAGGGGCAGGGGCCAGCTTCCACCCTAACAGCCCAGACAGCTTCTCCCACATCTCAAAGCCCCTGCTGTGCTTTTGGTCAGACAGCCCAGTTAAATATTATGGATTTTTCTGGAGCAACATCTCCAAGCTCTACAACACTGACATCCCAGAATAGCACACACCATATTGCATGGGATGTAATGTAGAAACAACCAATCTCAACTGACAAGAATATTAACACAGAAGGTTCAATGTGCAACAACAGCTTAGTAAACCCTAAGATGAAGACTTAAAGTTCCCATGGTGAGTTACAGTGATTTTCACAATTTTTCTTCTACATAAATTCTGTTAGTTATTTAGTGATCATTCTGTCAGCTATTTAATTTATTTATTATATAGCAAGTATTATATAATAAATTTATGTGGGCCTGGCAGGCTTGAGGGGTGGCTGGGAAAATGGAGACAATGTGGAGGGAAGATGACAGTGGGATTGGTGTTGGAATATTGATTGCCTGTAACAAATCATGAACAGCTTTTTAAATTATAGTATTTAAATAAAGTGTGTGTGTGTGTGTGTGTGTGTGAAGGTTGCCATAAGTTTTTTTTCTCATGTGTAAAATACTGGGAATGTAAAGGACATGGGTAAGGGAAATGAATAAAATACAAGTAAAATACAACAATGTGAATAAAATATAACAAGCTTCTTCTACAGCATACTGCCAGATCAATTTCTAGCTGAGAGGCAGTTTTATGTCTGGTACATGAAGCACCAAGAGACTAGTTTCTTCAAGGCTTATAGACAGTAAAACCTGGGAAAATAAACACAAATCTGTGTCTTTTTTTTAAGTGATTTTTTTCTAGACCTAATACTACAATAAATTTATCACTAGATATGTAATGATCATTCTATAGCTCTAACAAGAAGTATAAGAGATCTTTGAGAATAGTTTTTAAGGTTAGATCTACTCTGTTTCTTTTCAGTGCTGTATATGCATCCCAAAGTCTAACCATACTTCCTGTCTGAAGTTAGAGTTCAATGATACTGGGAAAAAAGTGGTTTCCATCTGCTTAGTCCTCTGAAATATGGCTCCTTATTCAACTCGGTGATAGCTTATATCAACAATCTTGCTTTGTTGAAAGGATATCACTTGATCACTTGACATCCCGTTATTTGTCAATTTGCTCAAGCAGGTACCAGTAACATTTCCATTTGTCCCTATCACGTGCCAGTGTAGCTCAATAGCATCTGCTTGCTCCAGGAATATGAAGAACCTCAAACCATTCGTCTCAGGGCCACGTGATCTTTTGATGTCCCTTGGGATTCAGTCGGTAACAGCTCTAGTCCAGGGGTCTAGTTGAAAGGATTAGGAGTCTAAATTAAATGAAGTATCTCTATTGTTTTCCAAAAAGGATTGAGCCAGTTGAAATTCCCACTAGTGGTGGATGAGGGTTCTTTTTTCCCTCTCATTCCCACAAACATCATTCTTTACAATGTTGCCAAGCCCTCTGGTGTGAAGTTATATCTCATTGCTTTGATTTGTATTACCCTAATGATTGGTGTTCCAGAGAACTTTTCCATATGCTTACTAGGTATGTGTATGCTTTATTTGAGGAAGTTTCTGTTCATATCTTCTCCCCGTTTTTCAATGGACGTTTTCTGTTTTTGTTTTCTTTCTGAGTTTTACAAATGCTTTCTATATCTTCAGTATTAACTCTGTCAGATGAGTGGTGGGAAATATCTTCTCCCAGTCTGAGAAGTGTCTTTCTATTCTGGTTATAAATTTTAAAAATAATTTTTTTCAGGGGTCACACTCAGCAGTGTTCAGGGCTTGCTCCTGACTCCGAGTTTAGTGGTCAACCTTGGTGGGGCTTGGAGAAATCTTATATGGTACAGGAGGCAAGTGCTCTACATAGTGTATGGTTGCTTTAGCCCCTTGCAATCATTTCTTTGCATTTAAAACCCTTACTTTGATTAAGTTACATTTGCTCATCTATGTTCTCATTCGCTTGGCCACTGGCACTAAATTATTGAAAATGCCTCTAGATACAATGTCATGAAGGGTCCTCCCATGCTTTCCTTGATTGAATTTATAGATTCAGATCTGCTATCACATATTTTAACCCATTTTGAATTGACTTAAATGCATGGTATGAAATAGGGGCTTAAATTAAATTTTTAAATGTGACTGGCCATTCTTTCCACTAACACCTTTTGTTGAAAAGGCTTACCTTGCTATATTTCATACTTACATTCCCTTTCTTTTGCATGTATATGTACCCAGTATGTATCTCTGAACCTTCAAACTATTAAGTTTTTCAGAGAATTTGTTTACATGGACACTTAACCAAACAATAAAAACTGAGCTTCCATATGACCTAGCAATTCAATTTCTGGGAATATACCCCAGCTATATAGGGGCATATAAAAACACTATTCTAAGAAGACTTTTGGATGCTTACATTCACTGCAGCATTGTTCATAATGTCCAAGATTGAGAACACCCCAGGAACAGGAGACAGGACAATGAAACTGCGATATATTGCACTATTTACAATAGCCAGAATCAGGAAACAACCAGAGTGTCCAAGAAAAAATGACTGGAAAAAGAAACTTGATACATCTACACAGTGGAATACCATGCAGCTGTTAGAAAAAAATGAAGTTATAGAATTTGCCTATAAATGGATTGTCGTGGAAGCGCCGCTGGGGTCCCGACAGTGTCGGGACAGAGGTTGTCTTCTACGCTGGGGAGAACAAATGAAAACTCACGAGTCCGGTGCAGTTCCAAAAATGGCTTTTAAAGTACAAAAGCTCTTCCACAGCACTCCAATATAATGAACAAACTCTAGCTCTGGTCCAAACTTAGACCATACAAAAGAGCCTAAGTCTCCCACCAAAGAGAAAGGATCTCATCCGAGCTGAGTCCTACGCAGAAGAAGGAGCAAAAGGCCAAAGAGCAAAAAGCCAAAAGTCAAAAGCCGCAAGGCTGAGGAGCCAAAAGACGAAGGCTAAAAGGCCCAAAAAGGTAAAAGGTGAAGCGTCCTCAAGTCAGCCCTGATATACACCAAAGTAATCCAACCGGGAGGGGGCATGTCAACAAAGAACTCTAAACAGAGTGTAGTGCCACACCCTATTGCAGGTATAAACAAAGGTTACACCAAGGACTAATCCCGAGATTATCTCTTATGTAAAACACTGGAGACAGGGGGCTGGTATAAAGTAATACATCTTAACTTCATGAGCTTCATGTAATCTAGATGGTACCCACAAGGTCCTTCTTATTCTTATCTGCACCAGGGTGATTCTAAGTATCTTGTTCTTGTGTACTGAAAGGGTCACACTCGCCTGCTTAGTGCAAACTAGTATGATCCTTCCTATAGTCTTCCTATAGTCTCAACGTAGCCAGGGTGGCAGTCTCCTGGTAAATTCTAACTGTCCCATGTTGGGTGCAGTGGGTATAAAAGAGGAGCTGTGCCCAATCTAGAAAACATAGAAGTCTTAGTAAATGTATAAGTCAGAAGTTATTCAATCAAGGTGACTTCTGTAACTGCCACACCCTCTAGCAGTGTTTACATAGAAGAGAGGTCTCATTAGAATAAACCTTGTCTTAAGTAGATTAAGCTGGGAGTGGGCAAAACAACAAAGCTCCCAGAATAGCTAAACCTGTCCTCCAACAATGGATGAACATGGAGAGGATCATGCTGAGTGAAATTAGCCAGAAGGAAAAGGACAGATATAGAATGACTGCATTTATTTGTGGGATATAAAAAAAAAAGCATGATACCAATATCCAAGGTCAGACAAAACATGGACCAGGAGGTCTTATCAGTCGGTAGAACCTACTGCAAATTTGTGGGAGTCAGAGGCTAGGTAAGACAGAGAAAGGAACAGTGTACTAATAATTATTGTAAATGATAATACCAGCTTAGAACTGAGCATTGAAAGTAGGCAAAAGGATAACATGATAACTTCTAACTGTATGTATTGCAAGCCACAGTGTGTAAAAAGAAGGAAAAGAGAGGGGAGAGAGAGAGTAAGAGAGAGAGAGAGAGAAAGAGGGGGGGTGAAAATTGCCTGCCATAGACACAGGCTGTGGGGAGGGGAATCAGGGGACATTGGTGGTGGAAAATGGACACTGGTGGAGGGATGGGTGTTGGAACACTGTATGACTGAAACCCAAATATGAACACTTCTGTAACTTTATATCTCACGATGGTATAATAAAAAATTAAAAACAGAAACTGTGATATATAAATCCAATGGATTACTATTTATAAGATACAATAAAATTATGGATCACTATAATAAGAAAAGATAAAATTATGCAATCTGCCAGTACAAAGATAAAGCTGGAGAACATCATGCTAACTAGTCAACCAGGAGAGGGACTTATCAACTAGGATGATATTTTGCATATGTGGAATACAAAAGAAGCATATTAAAGAATATGGCCCAGGTATGCTGATCCAGAGACTCACAGACATGGGGCAGAGCTGCTACTGGCTCTCCCTGTGCCCAGCCACTCCACGAGGCACCCGGGAGGGATGGCAGGTTCTAGCCCTGGCCCGCCACTCCAGCAGAGACTCGCAACAAGCCAGGCGACCCCCACTCCATGAAGGCCTCCATTTTCCACATCCGGACTTCTCCCTCATCAGAATTCCACCCAACAGACCAATCTATCACAGCCTGGCTCGCCGTGGATGCTTGCGTCCATGCCGTTCATCAATAAATGCTGGATTTAGAGATGACTACAAGAGTATGCTACCTGCACGACAGAGCCTGGCAAGCTACCTGTGTCGTGTTTCCAGTAACAATTATAGACCTCATTCCCATGACCAGATGGAATGGTTTGAGGCTCTTTATGTTCCTGGAGCAAGCAGGTGCCCTTGGGCTCTACTAGCATGAGACAGGACATATATAGAAGTTACTGGTGCCTGCTCGAGCAAATTGATGATGAACGGGAAGACAGTGATACAGTGATTAAAGAATAACAAATGGCCAAAGACAACAGAATATGAGAACTTGAATGCATAATTGACCTTAATAGGGTGGGGAGCCTGTTGGTGGGGGGGAATGGGGGTTGTGGGTACCCTGAGACAATGCTAGAGGGAAGTGAACGTGCTGGTATAGGCTGTGATGTTGGAACATTGTATACATGAATTCCTACTTTATACAATATTACAAATTATGGCAAGAGAAAATAGAAAACTTAAATGAAATCTCACTTTTTATTTCTTTTTTAACATTGAAAGATCATCTGATTTCCACCAAATTGTCCAGCAGCAATTTTCTTCTGAGTTTTCTTCTCAGAACTGACCCAGGATTGCACAGATGGTGGCAGATCCTAGAATAAACTCCAGGTGTGACTGACCTTTAAATGATCCAGACATCAAAGAATTTGAGAGCCACCTGCTAGCACTCAACTCACCAGAGACAAATGCAGATGCAAAATAAAACCATAAAAGAAGCTCAAAAAATGCAATAAATTAAAAACAATTTCTTAGTGTTTAATTTTGACTTTTATTTTTCCAGAGTTCAGCTCTCATGCTCATTTCTTTGGGTGATTTTACTTGCAGGTGCATTTAGCAGGCTAAGAGCTGAGCACCGCGAAAATCCAGGCAATGATTGGGGCTCAGTGGCAAAGCACTTTTCTTGTATGCATGAGATTTGAACTTGATTTCCAAGACTGCAACAACAACAGCAACTAACAACAACAACAACAATAACAACAACAACAAAAATAAACTGAAACAAGAAAAAAGAAATCAGATCTTTTGTCTCTGAGTCCATTGCTCGACTACTACTATAATCTACCGTTAACAAATTGAGTAGTTTTTGCTGTTTCTGTTTGATTGTAATTTCTGTAAAATGTGTTTGGGTTCCTAACCTTTCTCCATTTCAAAACTCCAAAGCAGGCTTCCTCGGGAGCATTCCTTCTAAGTTGCAGGTGATTGTCCCTGTTTAAAAATCATTACCTCTTCCTGCCTATGAAGGGACTTCCTAATTGGGGAGAAAATAGCATTATTTTCTCATTAATTGAGGGGACTCTTTTTATTGGAAAAATATTATTCTCCTGTTTGTTTACTGTTTTCCCCCTTATCTCCTTTTCCTTAAATGTATCTTTGTCACAAATGGCAAAGAGACAAGAATCAAGGGGAACGAACATCTTAAGCCCTGAAGAGGAACTGGCTTTCACCTTACTGTACTAAATCTCTTTCTGTTAAAATAATGAGCAACAAGAAGAGAATAAGAATTTTTAAGTGTATGACAAGTTTCACTGCGACTTTTGTTTTGTTCCACTAAAGTCTAACAGAATCGGGTACATTTGTTCTGTATTAGCTATTGAAATACATTCTGGGGCTGCAAGAAATATGAGGCCCCAGGCAGGTGGAAAAAAAGATAATCCACCTAAATCCTCCATGAAGTTAAGCCACTAGAGGAAGCAAGCGGGAGAAAAGATACTTCAAGTCCAGACTTCTGAGAGGAGGTCGCTCTTTGAAGATCATTTCAAGCACAAAGCACGGGGGGGCAAATGATTCTGACACAGGTAAGAAGATAAATAACTGTAAGTGCACACGTTGGGCAGAGTTGTGCACATGAGGCACCAAGCAGAATATGTTTTGGTTTGTTTTGGTTTTTTTAACCATAAGATGTTCCCTTCCTCACATTTAAACGCAAGGCACTGAATAAACAAATAAAACAATATCCGAATAAAAACTCTAGTCTGTTTGCATCTTCCAAGACATTCACGTTGGCAGGTGGCACAAGAAACTCCTGTCGTGGTACAACACTTGTGGCTCCATTATAGAGGGCTAGGAAAAGGGACTTAGCCATTCACTGTCCTTCTTTGTGGGACAATGGAGCCATGTATCTCCACTAAGGGGAATATCCTGAAGCAATTTCAAGCATTCAGTATTAGCCATAGCAGGATATAATGGTCAAGTTCTAGGCTCCAATTCTCTGTAGGTCACTTTATGAATGAGTTTGGGCAACTTGCTAAAAAAATGCCCAAAGGCAACAGAAACTGAGAACTAGGCTTTAGGAGAAAGATTATCATAAGAAAGGGGTAGGGTGTATTGAAATAATAGTGAGAGAAAAAAGACACTGGTGGGTGTGTGATGCTGGAATGTTTTATGCATGAAATCCTACCATTAACAGTTTAGAAAACTATAGTGCCTAAAATAAAATTCAAAATAAAAAAAAATCGTGCTATATATAAAACAGATACAGATAATTTTTTGTTTTTTTTTTTCTTTTTGGGTCACACCGGCAATGCTAGGGGTTACTTCTGGCTCTTCACTCAGGAATTACTCCTGGTGGTGCTTGGAGAACCATATGGGATGCCGAGGATCTAACCCGGATTGGACATGTGCAAATGCCCTACCGGCTGTACTATCACTATGGCCCCTAGATAAAATATTTTTAAGATGTGTAACAGCAAAGTAAATAATACTTGAAAAATTGCATTTGGTCTCCTAGAATATGTGTTAATTATTTTTTAATAAATTAATCTTCAAAATTGAAAAATCTAGGACGATCATAACCCCTCCATTCTACACTACCGTGTATTCTGCTATACCTCAATATAACTTTGAGCATATTTTACTTTAATTTTCAGGTCTAGTGCATTGTCTCAATGAATTTTTTCAAATTAGATGGCATTGTGATAAAGTTATTTATGTTAGATTAGAATTAGAAACTAATAGTGATCATTGGTTTGGAACTAATTCATACCCTTTGTAAGTCTTTCAACAAAGACTTTTTCTCCCATAAGACTACCTGGTTCTTAGCTTTCCCTTGATTCCTTTTCTCCAAGGAAAAGAGTGTCTCTGAGTCCTGGGATGGAAGTGGTGAAATGAAGAAGGAAAATGAGATTGTACTGATAAAATTTGATATAAATAAGAAAATAGAATTAATAGAAAAGAACCTTACAAATTGAAGCTCCAAGACAAGAGTAAGTCATCGCGCTCACTCTAGTGTTCCAGATGTTGCCATTGTTCATGCAAAACTACAGTGCTTAGACTCACATTGGTTCTTATAAGTCACCTAAAATATCTTTATTATCTTTCTACTGAGTGGATTATAAATCAGTCAAGCCAAAAGAATGAGCGAACTCAGCCGTCATTTACTTTGTATTTATTTCTATCAACCCAGTGTCACGTCCTTATATATTTTTCAGTTTGCGTTTTCTTCCTTTACTGTTGACTCCAGTCTTATCAACTCCTTTACAAATTCTACTCTCAATTCCCAGGACTCTTGCTACATTATCACAAGGTGCGAAAGAATGAATATAAATAGCACACTAGAATTTGAAGTAATTTTTTATCTACCCAAAATCTCTAGGAAAAAAAATCCCCATACATCTGAACCCCACATGTGCTGTAATAATGTGTCATCACTACAGGTGTAGCAGCATGAAATGCAACATCATAATTTAATAACTTGGCCCAGGACTGAATAAGAGTTACCACCATCCAAACACCTCTAACTTGGCTTGCATAAAGAAATTGGGTGCACAGCTGCGACTCCTACCTTGGGTGTAGATGGAAAATCCTCTCCCCTCCATGGGGGATACCAAATTTCACCATCACCGGCCAGGTGTCTGTCGGGGATGCTACTGGGCTCCCCGACAGTGCTGGGAAGCGAAGTTCCCTTCTACCTCCGGGGCTGGCGGGAATGGATGAAAACTCAGGAATCCGATGCAGTTTTAAAATGCTTTACTTATCACAGGTTCAGGCTTACAAATGAGCAATAGGAAAAACCCTGTGCTTAGGATTCCAAGCTAAAACCCCAGCCACATGTAAGCCAAGATGGCGGCCACCACGTGTAAAGGCCCTGTAGAGAGGAGACAAAGACAAGACTCCCAAGAAGGGTGCGAGCTCACAAAGAGAGAGCCCAAAAAGAGAGAGAGAGAGGCATGGGAGAGGAAGCAGGCTGGTTTTATACCCCTGCAACTCAGACCTCCCACTATTAAGGGGAAGCAGAAAGGGTCAAATGAATACCCTTAGGTAATTTCTCCCAGCACCTCATCTAGGTCCTATTGTATGCTAATGTTTTGAGCCAAGATCTGCCTGGAAATGCCTTTATAGGGGAGAGAAGGGGGTTTCTGAGATGGCATGTCTCTGTACCAAAGACTAATACTAATGCCAGTTAAATATTTCTCCAAGCCTTCACAAGAGTCTCGTCTACTTCATGGTAGTTTTGTATTTTAGTTGCCTTTGAGTTATCAGGGAGCCATGCTTGCTTGCTTGGAGGCAAACAGCATTTCTCTCTGGTCTAATTACTTAGAGATCCAATGTGGCCAGGCAAATAAGCTGGTAAAATCTAGCTAGTCCCACGATGATTGCTGTAGCATGAGAGAATATTTATACCAGCCAGTACAGAATACATGGTCAGATAAATTGCCACATTTAAACTACCGCCCTATCTACAAAGTGGCCTGCAGGAGGCAATCCAGGGCAGATGCAGAGGCTTTTAGGCTTTTAGGTGTCCTGCAACAGGTGTCTATGTCTTGTCTTTACCGTCTTGGTAGAATTATGATTTTGGACTGCTGCAATCACTAGTGGAGAGGAGTACTAGCAAGACAGTGGAGAGGAATAGAGCTGGAGCAGAGAAGGAAGTGGGTAGTCTAGAAATGCAGCACAGAAACTACCCTCTTGGCTATTTGAGCAAACCTGGGTCCCAGCTCCGAATTGCTTCAATAAAGTACAGATCACTGTAGAGCCAGAAGACTGCAGAGGGCTGAGAAAGAAAAGATACTTTGTCATCAAATCCACATCTTGTTCTGTGTTTATGGAAGAAGGAAATGAAAGCAATGTTACTCAGGGTGACTCAGGGTTTCTGCTGTGGGACTTCAGAGGAAACTGAAATTCTGCGGCTGGTTTGTTAACGTTGTTATTGCCCCCAATAACAAAAAAAATTAATTCAGGAGAAACACTTCAGATAAATTCAGTTGTTCAGTAATCAAAGAAACAATGAACTGTTCTATTGAGGAGTTTAGGCTGAAATGGATAATTACTATAGAGGAAGAGTAATTGGGAGTGTTTAAGGCATGACTTTGCTTCCTTTTAGAGTTTCTGAAGTAACACTCCAGTAGGTAATAAGCATCACCAAAAGCTCTTGAAGATGAATAGAGAAAGTAGATTTCATATCCACTGTGAAAAGGTAGAGGAAACCTACATGATGAAAGTTCTATTTTTTTTTTTTAAAAAATATTTTTATTTTACTATTTTAACTCTTTTTTTTTTCTTTTTGGGCCACACCCGGCAATTCTCAGGAACTACTCCTGGTTCTGCACTCAGGAATTACTCTTGGACTGGGGATTGAACCCAGGTTGGCCATGTGCAAGTCAAATACTCTCCCCACTGCACTAACACTCTCGCCCCCTATTTTTTTTTCTTGTGAACAGAAACTTTACAAAACAACAAACTGAGGAGTCTGGCTGAACCTATAGTACGAGTTTGATGATTAATATTTGCTGTCATAAAAGATTCTTCTAAAGGTTTTCTTGGCAGTTATTTTTCACGTTAAATTTCCTTCTCATTACCTTAAAAATATTAAAGTCATGTAGGCTGTAAATTTGAGACATTCTTGGTTGCCAATTTAACTTATAAATGCAGATAATTGTTTATTTCAGTAAAAATGTTGACCTGTCTCTCTACTAACCCTAACCGGCAACATCAAACTGGTAATGAGGCAGGAAACCATTGAGGGCATGTAATATCCCAGGAGAGTATTTCTGACAAGTATCTGGGTCAACAGGGAATCCTCAGACACAGTTTGATGTAATTTTGTTGGAAGAGCTTTGGACAGATGGTTTAGATGTTTCTGTTTATAGTGCAATTATTCCCCCAATATATTTATTTGATATCAGACTAGACATGAGATAAATGCTCTACTCATATTTAAGAAAAAAAAAAGCTCTCTAAGAACCTTACCTTTATTTCTTATGCCTGAACTTCCTGAACAACAATATGCAAAGATTAAAAAGTCCAGAAGTTAACCTTTAAACTTGTCAATACATCTTTTAAACCAACTAATATAAAATAAGATGGCACCATGGCATTGTCAACTGTGACAAGATAATCTTAGAAACAGATCTGTCAAGTCCAAATTTAATACAGATGAAGATTTTAAAAATAAAGTAGCCTGGGAAGTAGAATGATTTTGGCTGACCTAACTCTGAAGCAATAGTCATGATCTGGGCCCAAAATTTAAAAATAGAAAACTATCCAAGAATAATAGATCATTTTGCTGGGAAAGACTTTATCTTAGCTTAACCAGAAAAAAGAAATAGAAAATAAAAATTTTCCCAATCTCTCCAGCGCCAATCTGGGGAGCCCAACTCTTCACTAGAACATTCCTAAATTGTGAGTGGGTATGAACAATCTTTCAAACCATCCCCAGGATGGAATGTGGGTTGGTAGAGACACAGACACAGTGGGAAAAAAGATCAAAATCACAGGCGCAGGGATGGGTTAGGATCTCGTGAATTTTATCTGTTCCAGAACTATTTATGGTTTCCCGAAAGCCTATTGGACTTCAACACTACTCCTGACCATACAATTCTCTCTGACTAGCATTGTTTCCTTATCCATCCATGAAGTCTGAGCAATCCCTTAACATTAAGCTCAGTGAGAGTCTTCTCAAGGAACTCCCCCCCCCACCCCCCTTGATTGGGCAAACAACAACTATGCATCCTGTCTCTGTCTCTGAGTAGTATTCGTGTTGACTTACTGTCTTGTGCACTTACCTGTAAGTTCTTTTGTTTTTTTTTAAGAATTTTTTTTTTATTTTTTATTTTTACAATTACTAAGATATACAATTAAAAAGTTCATATTTGGGTTTTGGTCATACAGTGTTCCAGCACCCATCCCACCACCAGTGCACATCTCCCACCACCAACGTCCCCGGTTCCCTCCCCTCCCCCCAGCCCTGCTCCATGGCAGGTTCTTTATTTCTTTCCATTTCTCTCTCTTTCTCTTTTCCTTCCCCTCCAGACTATGGATTACAGAACATACATTAAAGGGTTGTCATGTGTATCTTTTTGCCTCTATTTAATGCTCAGTTCTAGGTTGGCATTAGTACCCTCGACAATTGTTAGCACACTGTTCCATTTTCTGTCTTACCTAGCCTCCTGACTCCCACACGTTTGTGATAATTTCCACCTTTGACAAGACCTCCTGATATATGTTTCACTTGACCTTGGATATTGGTATCTTAATATGTACATATATATTTATGTTATGCAGATAAATGCAGTCATTCTGTGTCTGTCTCTCTCCTTCTGGCTAATTTCGCTCAACATAATCATCTCCATGTCCATCCATTTATAGGCAAATTTTATAACTTCATTTTTCCTAATAGCTGCATAGTATTCCATTATGTAGATGTACCAAAGCTTCTTTATCCAGTCATCAATTTTCGGGCACTCTGGTTGCTTCCAGATTCTGGCTATTGTGAATAATGCTGCTATGAACATAAAAGTAGGGATGGTGTTTCCACTGCGTATTTTTGGTTTCCCAGAGTAGATTCCCAGGAGTGGTATGGCTGGGTCAAACGGGAGTTCAATTTCTAGTCTTTGGAGGAATGTCCATATTGTTTTCCAGAAAGGCTGTACCAGCCGGCATTCCCACCAACAATGGATGAGTGTCCCCTTTTCCCCACATCCACGCCAGCACTTGTTCTTGCTCTTTTGAATATGTGCCAGTCTCTGTGGTGTAAAGTGGTATCTCATTGTTGTTTTGATTTGCATCTCTCTGATGATTAGTGATGATGAGCAATTTTTCATATTTTTTTGCCATTCGAATTTCTTCCTTGCTGAAGTTTCTGTTCATTTCTTCTCCCCATTTTTTGATGGGGTTGTTTGTTTTCTTCTTGTAAAGTTCTACCAGTGCCTGATATATCCTGGATATTAACCCCTTATCAGATGGGTAGCGGGTAGCCTGGCAAGCTACCCATGTTGTATTTGATATGCCAAATACCAGTAACAATTATAGAACTCATTCTGGGAACGGATTGTGGCTCTTTATGTTCCTGGAGCAAGCAGATGCCCTTGGGCTCTACTAGCATGATACAGGACATATGGAGATGTTACTGGGGCCCGCCCCAAGCAAATCAATGAACAACGGGAAGACAGTGATACAGTGATACAGTGATCAGATGGGTATTGGGTGAATATTTTTTCCATTCTGTGGACTGCTTTTGTATCTTAGTCACTGTTTCTTTTGAGGTGCAGAAGCTTTTTAGTCTCATGTAGTCCCATATGTTTATCTTTTCTTCTAGTTGCTTTGTTAGTGATGTTTCACCTTTGAAGATGCCTTTAACTTCAATGTCGTGGAAGGTTTTTCCTATATTTTCTTCAATGTACTTTATGGATTCAAGTCTGATATTCAGATCTCTAATCCATTTTGATCTGATTTTTGTACATGGTGTTAAACACAGGTCCAACTTCATTTTTTTTACATGTCGCTGCCCAGTTTTCCCAACACCACTTGTTGAAGAGGCTTTGTTTACTCCATTTTAGACTCGTTGCACCTTTATCAAAGATTACATGATCATGTGTTTGAGGTTTGGTGTCAGGATACTCAATTCTATTCCATAGGTCCACTGGTCTGTTTTTTATTCCAATACCATGCTGTTTTAATTACTACTGCCTTGTAGTACAGTTTGAGGTTGGGAAAGGTGATGCCTCCCATCTTCTTATTCCCGAGGATTGCTTTAGCTATCCTTGGGGGTTTATTGTTCCATACAAATTTCAAGGAGTATTTGGTCAATTTCTTTGAAGAATAGCATCGGTATCCTTATAGGGACTGCATTGAATCTGTACAGAGCTCTAGGGAGTATTACCATTTTGACAATGTTGATTCTCCCCATCCATGAGCAGGGAATAAGTTTCCATTTCCTTGTGTCCTCTTTTATCTCTTGGAGCAGTGTCTTGTAGTTTTCTTTGTACAGGTCCTTTACAAACTTGGGTAGGTTGATTCCTAGGTATTTGATTTTCTTTGGCACAATTGTGAATGGAATAATTTCCTTAATATCCCCCTTCTTCTCTTTCGTTATTTGTATATAGGAAAGCCACCGACTTTTGGGTGTTGATTTTGTATCCTGCCACTCTACTATATGCATCTATTGTTTCTAGGAGTTTTTGGGTAGAGAGTTTAGGGTTCTCTAGGTATAATATCATGTCATCTGCAAATAATGATAGCTTGACTTCTTCCTTGCCTATCTGGATGCCCTTGATGTCCTTTTTCTTCTCTGATTGCTATGGCAAGTACTTCCAGTACTATATTGAATAAAAGGGGTGAGAGTGGGCAACCTTTTCTTGTCCCTGATCTCAGGGGAAGGCTTTCAACTTTTCCCCACTGAGAATGATGCTCGCTGTGGGCTTTTGGTAGATGGCTGTAACTATTTTGAGGAAAGTCCCTTCAATTCCCATATTCTGGAGGGTTTTCATCATGAACGGGTGCTGGATCTTATCAAATGCTTTCTCTGCGTCTATTGATAGGATCATATGGTTTTTATTTTTTCTCTTATTGATATGATGTATTATGTTGATTGACTTGTGAATGTTGAACCATCCTTGCATTCCCGGGATGAATCCTACCTAGTCATGATGAATAATCTTCTTGATGAGTCTTTGGATTCTGTTTGCTAGTATTTTGTTGAAGATCTTAGCATCCGTGTTCATCAGGGATATTGGTCTGTAGTTTTCTTTCTTTTTGTTGTCTCTCCCTGCTTTGGGTATCAGGGTGAATGTGCCTCATAGAAGCTGTTTGGGAGTGTTTCTATTTCTTCTATTTCCTGAAAGAGCTTGAAAAGGACCGGCAGTAGGTCCCTCCTTAAAGGTTTGGTAGAGTTTACTAGTGAATCCGTCTGAACCTGGGCTTTTGTGTTTGGGCAGACTTTTCTTACTGTTTCTATTTCCTCAATGGTGATAGGCTTATTCAGGTATTGGAGGTCTTATTTCAGGAATTGATCCATTTCTTCTAGATTCTCATGTTTCACGGCATACAGGCTCTCAAAGCAATCTCTGATGATCTTTTGGATTTCTGTGGTTTCTGTTGTGATGTCACCATTTTTATTTCTGATTCTGTTTATTTGGGTTCTCTCTTCCCTGTCCTTACAAGTCTTGCCAATGGTTTGTCAATCTTGTTTAACTTTTCAAAAAAACCAGCTCTTGGTTTCATTAATCTTTTGGATTGTTTTTTTTGGTTTCCAACTCATTGATTTCCTCTCTAAGTTTTATTATTTCCTTTTTTTCTGCCTAGGTTGGGCTCATTTTGTTGGTCTTTTTTCTAATGTCTTCAGCTGTGTAGTCAGGTTATTTATGTGGGACCTTTCTTGTTTCCTGATGTATGCTTGCAGAGCTATAAACTTCCCTCTTAACACGGCTTTTGCCATGTCCCACAAGTTCTTATAGTTGGTGTTTTCATTTTCATTTGTTTCCAGAAATCTTTGGATTTCCTGTTTGATTTCTTCTATGACCCATTTGTTGTTCAGGAGTGAGCTGTTCAGTTTCCAGGTGTTTGTTTGACTCCCTGTTTCTGTGTACGGTTAACTTCCATTTTCAGTGCATCATTGTCCTAAAAGATAGCTGACACAATTTCTATCTTTTTATTTTATTGAGATATGCTTTGTGGCTCAGCATGTGGTCTATCTTGGAGAATGTTCCATGTGCACTAGAGAAAAATGTGTATTCAGCTTTTTTTGGCATGAAAAGCCCTGTATATATCCACTAGCTCTCTTTCTTCCATTTCTTCCTTGAGGGCCAATATTTCCTTGGTGAGTTTCAGTCTTGTTGATCTATCCATCGTTGATAGAGCAGTGTTGAAGTCTCCAACTATTATTGTGCTACTGTTAATGTCTTCTTTGAGGTCTCTTAGCAGTTGTTTTATATATTTTGCTGGCCCCTCGTTGGGTGCATATATGTTTAGTAGTGTAATTTCTTCCTGGTGTACATACCCCTTAAGTAATAAGAAATGGCCTTTGTTGTCCCTTCTAACCTTTTTCAGCCTGAAGTCTATATTATCTGATACTAATATGGCCACACCAGCCTTTTTGGAGGAGTTGTTTGCATGGAGAATGGTCTTCCACCCTTTGACTTTGAGTCTGTGTTTGTTCTAATTATTCAGATGCGTTTCTTGTAGACAGCAGAATGTTGGGTTCAATTTTTTTAATCCATTTTGTTACTCTGTGTCTCTTAATTGGTGCATTTAGACCATTGACATTGAGAGAGATTATTGTCATCGGATTTTTGTGCCATCTTTCTGTTTGTGCTTGTTGTGCTTATGGGTTTGGTCGTATTACAGTAGACCCTTCAGTCCTTCTTTTAAGGTTGGTTTTGAGTCCATGAAGTTCCTGAGTTGTTGCTTATCCATGAAGTTGTGTATCTTTCCTTCATATCTGAATGTGAGTCTGGCCGGGTAAAGAATTCTTGGTGAGGCCTGCAGTTCATTGAGCCTTTTCACAATATCCCACCATTGTTTTCGGGCTCGGAGTGTTTCATCAGAGAAGTCTGCTGTAAATCTTAGAGATGTTCCTTTGTATGTGATTTCCTTCTTTGATCTTGCTGCTTTCAGTATTCTATCTCTATCTATAGTTTTTGTCATTTTTATTAAGATGTGTCTTGGATTATTCTTGTTGGGGTTTCTTTTAGCTGGTATCCTACGGGCCTCCTGGATCTTGAGGGAAGCATTCTTTAGTTCTGGGAACTTCTCAGCAATGATGGCTTTGACAGTTTCTTCTTCATCAGGGTTTTCTTCTTGACCTTCTGGGACCCCAATGATCCGTATGTTGTTTCTTCTGGCTTCATCCCGATTATCTCTTGTTGTCTGTTCGGTAATTGTGAGTCTTTTTTTCTATCTTCTGGTGTTGTGTAGCGAATCTTTGGAACGCTGTCCTCGAGATCACTAATTCTTTCTTCAGTAGCTATTATTCTGCTATGCTGGCTTTCCATTGTGTTTTTTATTTCATTTACCTCATTTTTAATAACTGTCATTTCCCTTTGCATTTTCCTCACTTCTTCTTTCATGTCCTCTTGTATTTTATTGAGTTTGCATTCCATTGCTTCTTTGAATTTCTTACCCCCCCCCCCCCCCCCCCCCCCCCCCCCCCCCCCCCCCCCCCCCCTGAATTATTAACATTTCTTTCCGAAATTCCTTATCAGAGAGGTTATACAACTCATTGGTATTGCTTGGCTCATCTGGACTAGTGATTTCACTCACAGAGCTTGATGGAATTTTTGCGTTGCTTTACCATTATGACTATTGTAGGTTGCAAATATGGGGTCTTGGGGGACTAGATAGTACAGTTAGTAGGTGTCTGGTCTGTTTGCAGTGTTTGGGTGGGTAGCAAGGATGTAGGAACCAAGGTTCACTGGTACCTCATGCAAGATAGGTAGTAAGAGTGTCGCCACCGATGCGCTAGCATCTGCGAGGTCTTGAGTTTTGGGATGTTCCCCAGAAGCGCCCGGCCCAAAGGGTCCGTGGTGAAACCAAGGCAGTTTGCCTTGGTTCCCGTTGATGTAGTTTCCTCTCTTCCCTGGGGCAACTTGGGTCTGCGGAGATGCAGGCGTCACACACATGCCTGTGGGGGAGACTGCCGCTGTCAAGTTCTTTGTGAACGGAGAATTTATCAGTATTGCGACTGTGTTCTACATGATTGCAAACTACAGTCAACATACAGTGAATGTTTACTGAATTGAACTGAATTAGAATGAAGCTAAACTGAATAGAGAATTAGATCCCCTTTCAGAGGATTGGTGAACAAGAAACAGATTCAATTACCAAAAGAGTATGTTAAAGATTTTGCTTTTCCCTTTATATCTTGTCAAGAACTTGGTGAGCAATCATTGAGATATTTTAAAAGTTCTCATTAGCTGCACAAAGTACCTATTTAATTTCCTAATGATCTTTAATTAAGTCAGATTGAAATCAAGCAAAGAGAAAATCTCACTCTATTTCACACTCTTCTTAGCGGCTAAAAGAAATATTACAATTTGGAAGATTTTTTGGAACATGCTGATGGGGAAGTATGCCTACTAGGAAATTCCAATCCTGGATTCAAAAACCTAAATCTATCACATAAAAATAAAAGAGTTAGTCTTTTGTGTTTCTCATTTCTCTCAATTGCAGTGTAAAGCGGAATTACCTGGGGTCCATCACATAGTAAAACTTTAATAAATTACAACTGAAGCTAATGAAACCAGACAACTGCTGAATACTTTCATTCACAACTACTTTCATTCAAAAAGGAGAGTCAAAAGCTCTCTCCTTTTTGACTCCTGATATAATAATTATGGTCCATTATCCACACAATTTGGACGTAGCTTCTTGGTTCACTGTATCACTGTATCACTGTCTTTCCATTCATCATCGGTTTGCTCCAGCGGATACCAGTAACATCTCCATATGTCCTGTCTCATGCAAGTAGAGCCCAAAGGCACCTGCTTGCCTCCAGAAACATAAAGAGCCTCAAACCATTCCATCAGGTCATGGGAATGAGGTCTATAATTGTACTTGTATTTGGCATAACACATATGACACAGGTAGCTTGCCAGGCTCTGCCGTCTTGGAGAATGAATGAATGAATCAAACTTCTCTTCAGGAGAACCAGATGAACATTCAGCTCTGAAATTGCTCTTTTATTCTTTATTTTGTCTTTGTTTTTTTCCCCCCATTGTGTTTACTGCTCTTTTTCTATTAAAACAGTAGGAAAGCAATTAGAGAAGGCCATTTTTAATTAATTATTACAATATTAGGGAGTGATCATTTAAAAGGATATAAATCATAATTTTCTTGCCTGTAGATTTAACTCTTTGACATAATATAATAGGCTAAAAATGAGATGGTAAGCCACTGAAGATCAGAGTAGAGTTTGTATGCTAAAGTCTTCCCAAAAAAGAGAGAGAAGAAATCATTCTTCCTTGTGTCACCCCAGGGGATATCACTCTTTTGTTAATAGCAAAGTGTCAGGGAAACGCTCTGGTCCCCAATCATGTCAGGGAATGAGTTTCCTTTTATCTCAAGAGTCAGCAACAGACAGACAAAATCCAATAGTTCAGCACAGTTCCAAAAGGCTTTTACTTATCACCAGTTATTAAACAAATTCTGCTATTACAATCCAAGGTCAGGGAATTCCCAAACCTCTAACTCCTGGATGGACCTCCAACCATGTGCTCAGGTTTAGGTCTAAATGCAGATGGATCCTTCCTCCCCAAGTCAGTCCTTTTTATTGCCAAAGGCCCACCAAAACCAGAGACCCAAAATCCCTTTCTTTTGGGCAGAATTGTGTCATCAAATATCAACAAATCAGCTTTTAAGTGCAGATACTAGATGGTGCCACACCTCTGGTTCAGGTCTAAACAAATGATAATGTCAGGGCCTAGTCCCTTCCTCCGAGATCATCTCATAGGTCAAATATTGTAGAGAGAGGGCTGGTATAAAGAAATAAACCTAATAGATATATATTCAAAGGGGAAAACCACATCATAATTTCAGGCCATGGGCTTCATGCACCTTTGTATCTTCAACACCCACAAGGTCCTTCTTCATTCTACTCTGCACCAGGGTAGTCTTAAGTGTCCTGTTCTCTGTTTTACTGAGAGAGTATTACGGGCTGCCTTTTGAACCTGTCAGTTTGACCTCACCTTTGATCTTTATAGAGCTGATTTCTAAAATGGTAGTCCCAATATAGCCAGGCTTCCTCCTGGTAAATTCTAGCTTGTCCCCCTGCTGGGACTCTTGGGAGTTAAGAGAAATTATGGTCAAAATAGGTAACATTGAAATCATAGTAGAAATGATAGTCCAAGAGTTATAATCGAAGAGTCAAACTTACTCCTGTAACTGTCACACCCTCTATCAGTGTTTATACAACAGAGAGATCTCTTTAGCATGAGACCTGGCTTAAAGACATGTAAGTAGCATAAGCAGTAAATATCCAGAGCTGACTAGGGTGTGTAACCCAACAGCAAAGGATATGTCTCTTTTTATTATATGTTAAATGTATTTTTTATAGCATAGAGTCAAAGAAGACATACATCAAAATGGAAATAACAACTCACTTAACGAAAGACCTCATTAGAACTAAAAGGTATGTTGTTACTCTATTTGCTTGATTTTGATGAATTATTCTGAGATCTGGATTATGCTTACTCTGCACCTATTCCTGACCTATTTATTAAAGAAGTTTATTAAATACATAAAAGATATGATAGAGCATCTTCTTTCTAACACAATGAGGCCTATGTAAACACTATTAGATATGAAAATTCTTGGTTAATGGGTGAGGAAAGAGTTAATTTCCAAGCATCCTTTTGCCAATCCTAGAGGATCTTTCTTTATATATTTTGTCCATACATACAAATATGAATAATTTTTTTGGCTTTTT
>JAJIBD010024362.1:0-11476 GCA_021461705.1 Cryptotis parvus
ATAAGAGACCCAACCCGTAGATTTGGGATTCACCACCCCGCCATCACAAACACCAGTTCGAGTAAATTTCTTTGCATTTGTAACAACTTTCTGTCAGTTCTGTTTCTCTGAAAACCTTAATCCACCTCACACAAAATCAAGTGCCCAAGGGGCACACATGCACACACACACACCCTCTCTTCCCTCCTCACACACACACACACACACAGACACTGCTATAGAATGGTGGGTGGTTTGTTTAGTGGAACAGGAACTGGAGGAACCTTTCCACTCTTGCAAAAGACTCCAAGAGCATCCTCTTGGGTTTAAGCAATTTAACCTTGAAGACGGCCCCCATCTATGTGACCGAGACACCTAGTGGGGAAGAAAATGGGGCTCTCTGAGCTCCACCTTCAAGTGGGAAAGCCAGGAAGCACCAGGCCCCACACAAGAAGGAAGCAACGCCTGTGATTCAGATCCTGTCACTGGCCTTTAAACTCGGAATCAGAGACAAGAAGGGAGGGAGAGCCTCCTTCCTTCCCTACCGATTTTTTCATAAGCAAAAAAAAAAAACAATGAGCAAAGGAAACCTTTTGTGGGAGACTTCCTACCATTCCTAAGTGACCATTCAAAAGAAAGAATCACAGAATTGAGCCCTTTCTCCTCCCAGCAAAGGCTCCCACAGAATTGACTAAAGAATCATTTTTTTTCCTGTTGAAGCTATTTCTTGCAAGTAGTCCTGGGTCATCAATTAGCCACATTACTTAGAGAGAGGTACTTTTGGGGCCAGGATGCCACTCACATCCTTTGATCACAAGAATATTGCTTGTGCTAGCATACCCCCAAAAATATTCTCCTGTCACTCCTGGGAACACTGGAGGCTACATCCAAAGTCTCAACCAGATGTTATAATGTGTATGTGGTCCAGTGTTATGGACTTACCTTCCATGGAACATATTCTCACATCATCAGAGAAAGGTCCTGGAATCCAATCTCCCCAAGCCAAGAACAGTAACCAGAAGTCCATTTTCCATTTTGGATCTGGGGAAACATTACAACACAACAACCCAAAACTCCCAAAACCTCGACATGTAACCAGCCAGTCAGACACCACTGGATCTATGAAAAAACAACCGTCAGAGGTGAAATGCTTCAAACTGTTTCTTTCGGTCACCCAAAACAACAATGTTTGTAAACAAAGAGCTGACTTACTGTTCTCCTGTCTCCCCTCTGAGTTCAGTAAACACCGGGGCTCCCTCCCTCGTTGCTGGGACAATACTTGTACCTGCCAAAAATTCTGGAGTTCATGAAATACTTTAGACAGGAACTGAAGATTGTCTACAAACCATTAGGAGGCTAGAGCTATATTTACAAGACGGTGTTTGTCCTGCATGTGACCAGCTCTTGGTTCCACCTCTGGCACCACATGTGCTCCCTGAACACCACCTGAGCATAGAGCCAAGAATAAGCCTCCTCCGCAAGCATTGAGACCCCAAAAACAAAAAACTTCGACAGAATTCCAAAAACAAGAGTGAGGCGTTCAAAGTTGTGATACAGCAGGTAGGGTATTTTGCTTTTACACATGGTTAGACCTAACTCAATCCCACCATCCTAAGCGATCTGGGATGCCATGAGCCCTGATACAATGGGTGGCTGGCCCTCAAATAAAACAACAAAGAGTGAAGTCACACTGGGTAGATAATAAATGTTTATTCTTGTAGTAATCATTGAGGGGGAAAAACCACCACATAGGTAGAGATATAGACATTCCAGAAGATTTTAAGAATGCAGGAGACACTCTAGTAAGAAACCGTTCCCTGGGAGACATAGGAAGTGGAAGGATAGATCTATCATTTATTTGTTTATTATCTATCTTCCCTCCTCACTGGATGCTAAACCCGCCTGCAAGTGCAGGGACTTGCTTCTGCAGGGTCAAATTTCCCTGCGTCTAGAAAGGCCCGCGACTGGGAGGGGGTGGCAATGCATCTAGACAAAAAATTCCCACGTCACAGAGCATGAAGGAAGATGAATGGATTGCTAAAATCCCACATTTCATGGGGTGAAAGGAAAGAGTCACCCGGAGCCAGACGCCTGAGTGTTTGAGTCCAGATGGTGCCACTCAGTTACCGGGAGCGACCTTTGACCGCTTCTCCAGCACCGGACTGTCATTTCCACCAACACCCCCTAGTCCTCAACTCCCCTGCCTCCTCCTCGATGGGAATAAGTTTCTGACGCATCCTGAGAGCAAAGAACAAGCTAGTAAATTCTTGGAAGGCCAAAGAGGGGCCAGGGAAGCACAAGCAGGATAAGACTTGGAATTAGGTTTCCGAAGAGGAAATCTCCTCAAAATTGGGTTGCCTCCCCTCATTACATCACATTATGCAACAGTGGTGATGTTCGAAAACAAAGAAATCACTCCGGCAAGTAGAGCTTCACAGGTTGCAGAAGCCAAAGTCTCACCTTTGAACAACATTCCTGCCTGCTAGGAGGCTTTCCGAAGGTCTCAAGCTGTGGTTTCCTGAGGGTCCCTTAGCTCTGTAGGCGTGACCCAGCCCCAGTTCCCCCCTGACAGAGGCCCCCACACAGTTAACAACGGAATCTGGGAGATCAGTTAGATACCAGGGCGGTTGTAAGTTTGGCTTCGGGTGCTGAAAGTATCCTAGGAACCCAATGAGAAGATGTGACTGAGGGTCAGGGTCCCTCGAGAAGCCCCCACCCACACTCCTTAGGAGCAGGTGCAACCATCTGCTAGGTACTCGGACAAGATAGCCAGAACTCATTAGGAGCTGCCCGGCACTCTGTTAACCACTTAATGAATACTATGAAATTTGGCTTTTTCAAACAGTCTTTGGAGGCAAATCCTCTTATTGCAGACCCAGAAATCATGGCTCGGAGAGCAGAGATGACAAAAGCTAAATCAACATGGATTGGACCCAGCTCTCCGGCCCTTTACGCTACATAAGTGAGTTCCTGCTCTGGCAGGAAGGGTGGATCTGGACTTCCAGCTCTTCGACACTGGAATGCTCCCCAATTTTGACCAAGCACTTTCTGCTCTCAGAGGAACACAGAAGCAATCAAACATGTTTTCATCACTTCCATTTTCTAATGCATACAATATCCTCAATTTCTGAGCCATGTTTTTCTAGACCCTGGTCTGAAGTTAAATTCTTGTAAAAGGTCTTGTAAAAGGCACTGAACTGGGGGTGAGGGCTCGTAGTGGAGCACTTCTGAGGTGTCTGTGAGGTCCTGTATTGAATTCCTGGCATCACACACACAAACACACACACACACACACACACACACACACACACACACACACATATACCATTTCAATACTATTTTCCCACGTTTCACTCTACTCCTGCCCACAACGAAATTGCCAAGAAGGTTCTGACCCCACCAAATCACTTGTCATCCCCATGCCGCTCAGTAGGCATTTTCCCCATTGTTTTCCTGGATTTCTTAGTCCCTTTACACTGTTAACCATGATGACCTGGTTCTTCAAACCTGCTCTTTCTTTGGGAACCTCGCCTTTCTCCAGAGTCTCTTCTTCTCAACTTTTCTGGCTACCCATTCCAGTTCATCTTCAGCTCCTCCCATGACTCTGCTCATCCCATAAAGTAAGCTTGTCTCAGGATTCTGACCTGTGCTACCCCGCTCTCATTCTCGACACTTCCTAAGAAGAGTATTACTAACTCTCAAGCTTAATAGGTGTGTAAAGTTGTTGCCTGGTCTTTGCCTCCTGCCCAGTTTAATTTTCTGAGCTCAAGACCTATGTTTTTGAGTCTTTAGTGGGCCTGTTCCCTCCCACCAGTAGATACAAAACCTCCCTAAAACTCATCTGTGCTGGCCTCTGCCTTGTTTCTCCCACCAAGCTCTCCTCCTTTCTAATAAACTCACTCTCCCCTCTTCTAATTCATAGTAGATCCCTGTCCCTTACACTAGTAAAGTTCTTCCAAGCCCTGTTCCCTGGCTCTATTCCACTCATCCTTCAAATATTGATGTGAATATCACTTCCAGGAAGTGACATGGCAAAATGAGCAATCTCTCAGCACCCATCAAAGCTATACGGGGCACCTACCTGCTGTCTGCTTGTGGTCTAGGGTTTTCTATCTCCTCCAACTAGACATTTACTATTCAACCCATCAAGGTTAGTTCTTGATCAAGAGCATGAATTGTCAAGAGCATGAATGACTTAACAGGGAACCACACTACCACTTAATCTGGCTTTGGGACCCTCTCGAGCACAACAAACTCACAGGCATAGACATTTGCAGGTTGACATGCTGACTCTGAGCTACAAACCCTTTTTTCCTACTAAATCCCTCTTCATTCCCTCTCAACCTCCTCCCCCCCCTCATCCCGCTACTTGTAATTAATTTCAGCTTTTCAGTCCACAGTCAAGGGTTTGTCATCATTTAATACTGCCTATCCTCTTGTTTTGTTTCTCTATATACCACAAATAAGTGTGATCATCCAGTATCTATCTTCTCCCTCTGACTTATTTCATTAAACATGACTCCCCCCAGTTTCATTCAAGTTTCAGTTAACTGCAAATTTCCTACTGTCCTGAGTGGATGAAGAGAAATCAGATATATATTCACAATACAATAGTGAACCGCTAGGGAGAGAAGGTGCAATCTTGCTGTTTACTTCAATTTGGATAGAACTGAAGAAAGCCATGCTGAGTGAAATGAATGAGAACAAAATTAAGCAACCACTGGAAGTCTCACTGTGCACAATTATTTGGACTCTAAGCAAAGAATAAGAGACTCTAACAGAAACAAATCTAAGGGACAGATAAGCTTAATAGAACTATGATATGTGAATGTGGAGGCAGGTGAGGGTGACCTTGGGATAATGGTGAAGAATCCTAGACATGACTTTAAATGGCCGGAACCTAGGAACTGTCTTATAGAAAACAGCATCGCTTTTATGTTGAATTCCCAAGAAAGCTGGGAAAGAGCAATTTCTGCAGGAAGCAGTCAGTTTGGATGCCCCAATTTACAAAGGAGCGGAGGGAGGACAGGTAGCAGGGATTAAAACCAGCTATTTCCAAAGCAGTTATGAATCGCAAACTACTAGAAAAGATATTTGACCTTATTTTACTCTCCCCTCCACTTAAAAACTAAAGATTAGGACGAGTTCCTCATATTGTCCTTGTTTAAGTTAAGTTTGAGACAAAGAGGAATTGTGCCTCAGGGACCAGCCCATAAGGGGATTTTATTGTTCATTCTCACACCCCACCAGTTTTGAAGTCCTCTTCTTCCCTCCTTGTCTTTCTCTATATTAAAAAAATAAATAAAACCTTTCTTATGACTGTGTGAACAAGATGACTGCTTTGAAGATATGAGCTCTGCACTTCCAACTTGTTATGATGTTGTCAATGAAGCTCTTGCTCTTGACCCATTCCTCACCTCACACCCAGTGAGGGGGGAATCTTGTCCTTCTATACTAATTCTCTGAAACTGCCTAGCAAAAGTACTGCACTCCTGGTGACCAATTACAGAAATCAATTTTCTTATCATTCTAATAAGTCAGAAATCTTGGATCAGAATGTCAGGGTACTGGTTTCCCAAGTCCTTTCTCTTGGGTTGACAGGGGGTATCCCTGCTCTGTCTTTTACTCAGTCTTCTCTTCTTTCGGTGAGCACCTCTGTAGTCTTTCTTCCTCCTCGCTATAAGGGACGGCAATTAACCTGTTCTAGAGCCCACCCAGACAGCTTCATCCAATCACCACTTGAGCTCTGCACCTTCCAAATGCAGCTACTTTCTGACATTCCAGAAGCTAAGGGATTTCAGTTTATGAATTTAGTTGAAACCACAAGAAACCCGTGGAGAGATAGGAATCTAATGGAGAAATAGGAATTGTAACCGATGTTAAATACAAATGGAAGAGGGAAATACCTGGTGGTTCTGAAGCATCTACAGGCCATCACCCATTTTAGTGACAGCTGAACAGGCATCAGGGAAAACTTCCCCAGAGGAGCAAGAAACACTGACATGGAAAACCTAAAAGGAAGCACAGACAGAACTAGTAGAAATCAGTTATGCAGGTTGATCCCATTGGATCAACACACAGAAAGCTCTAAAATGAAGGGAAGGAAAAAATAAAACTAGCAAGAAAGTTGTGGAGATGGTGCGCCCTCCCACAGCTTGGCATGTTATTAAAGAAATGCATGCTGGGAGTGCTCAGGAATAATTACAAAAACCAGAGGCTTTTAATACGTCATAACATTAATTGTTTGGAAATAGATCAGAGTTCCAGCAAGAGAAGAGTCTGGGAGAGCAGTTAGGAGGTTGGCCAATTATCCGTTGCAAAAGGTGATGAGGACCCAAGGTAACACAGAAGCAGTGTGCCCAGAGGGAACAGGGGAACATGGGGAGGGTGGCAGGTAAGGCGCCCAAAGCCCCTCCACAGGGAAAGGATCCTCAGAGAGGACACACAGGAGCTGCAGGATCTCAACATTATGAAGCCCTCCCGGACAGGGACACCAGCGAGCAGGCAGTAGTGGGGAACTGCAACCGGTGCTGGTGTGGATGTGGGGAGGAAAAAGGGACTCTGATCCACTATTGGTGGGAGTGCCGACTGGTCCAGCCCTTTTTTTGGAAAACAATATGGGCATTGCTCCGAAAACTAGATATTGAGCTCCCATTTGATCCAGCAATAGCACTCCTGGGAATATACCGAGAGACCGAAAAACACATAGCAGAAAACACTATCTGTACTTCTTTATTCATCTCTCGCGCTATTCACTATAGCTAGAATCTGGAAACAACCTAAATGCCCGAGAACAGAGGACTGGCTAAAGAAACTGTGGTTCATCTACACTATGGAATACTATGCGGCTGTCAGAAAAGATGAAATTATGAAATTTTACCTGCAAATGGATGGACATGGAGACTATCATGCTGAGTGGAAATTAGTCAGAAGGAAAAGGACAGATATAGAATGACTGCATTCATTAATAGGACATAAATAGATACCAGCGTTTTACTAAATGTGGGAAATGGTAATGGCAGATTAAAACTCACCATTGAATATACACAAAGAGACTTAAAGTGATAAACTCTAAATATCTTCAGGGCTAGCCACAATGTGTAAAATAAGAGGGAGAGAGATGCAAGAGAGAGAGACAGAGAGAGAAAGAGAGGAAAACTGGGCTATCTGCTATTAAGGCAGCATGGGGGTGGGGTGGTGGGGGTGGGGTACATTGGTGGTGGAAATGAGGGCACTGGTGGAGGGATGGGTGCTGGTATACTGTATTACCAAGAACCAATTATGAACACCTTTGTAATTGTATGTTTCCACGGTGGTATAATAAAAAAATTTTTTTAAAAAAGCTGAATGGAGATGCGCCCAGAACTTCTGGCGCTGAAGTTCCCTGTCAAAGGGGGCAGCCACTTGGCTCAGCTGAGCGCAGCTGGCACAGGTGGGCTCCACTCAGACACACCAGCTCTTAGAATTCTTCAAAGAAATGACACACTTTAAAGCTGGGAATGAAAACCCTCCCTCAACCACAAACACCATCCCTGCCTTTTTTTTTTTCTTGGCAGTGTTCAGAAGGCTTACTCCCAGCTCTGCACTCAGGAATTACTTCTGGTAGGGTTTGAAGGATCATATGAAGTGCTGGAATCTAATCCAGGTCAGTCACATGCAAAGTGAGCACCCTGCCCACTGTCCCTATTGCTCCAGCCTCAAATCCTCACACGCTGTAAACACTAGCAGTCAGTTTACAAAACTGAAAACCAAGGCACTCAATAGCATAAAAATCAGAGTAGATACATGCTCAGAATGCACAGGACCCTATTGAATCCCAGCACCATGGGGCTCCCAAAGCATTACCACACATAGGAGCTTTCCTAGTGTCTTAGGGACACCAGAACAAGAGGCATAGAGCATTGTCCGAGTCCCCAAGCACTTCCAGGGTGGCCCCAGTGCAATACAATATCCTCCTCAGGGCAAAGCATTAAACTACTGGCAAGTTGACCAAGTGTTGTCAGGAATGGCCCTGGGGTCCCAAATACTTGGCACCCACACACACTCCACACACACTTACACACACATACACATGCAAACACACACAAAACACACAAAACATATACATACACAAACACACACATACACAAACACACACACACGAAACACACACACAAGCTAAGCAAATCAGCAACAGGTCTATATGGGTTGCAGTTAATGTTCAATGTGAATTCAGGGAACAAATGCAAGAGAGGGGGAAGGGAGAACCAGAGAGGTGGAAATGCACCATCCTCCTCCACAGGAGGGTTACATGATGTCTCCTGGCCATCAGGCTGAGCCCTGTCACTGCTTTCTGTGAGCGGTAGAAGAGAACTGGACCAGCTTTAGGAGACAGTAGATTCTTCCCCATGATCTCTTTCTCCTCCTTCAGCCACAAGAGTGACCACATCTCAGAGTTTTCTGAATCAATGCTAGATCCCAGAGTGGAAGACACAAGGCAGATGGGCAGCCAACCTACAGTGGACAGAGCACAAGTGAAAAAATAAGCTCAGCCATCATGAGGCCCTAGACCCACAACAATAAGAACTGGTTTGCTGCAGCCCAGCCTGTCCAGCTCACTAAGGAGTCCACAGAGTCAAAAGTCCTATGGAAAAACAAATAGTACACATTGTCAGATGCTGCAGAGACAGTTAAGAATGTCTAAACTACAGGCAGCAGAGCAGTGAGACACAAAGAGATGGGTTTAGAAGGGTTGTCTGAGGCATGAGAGGGAGATTGCAGGAATCCTTCACTTAGATTAGGGGAAAGGAATAGCTGTGGGATCCATACACATTTAGGAAGCACGCTGGCAAAAAAACTGAGGTAGCTAGGAAGGAGTGATATCAAATCAATATAAAACTAAGATTCTGATCATGAACGGGTGCTGGATCTTGTCAAATGCTTTTTCGGGCGTCTATTGAAAGGATCATATGGTTTTTATTTTTTTTCTTTTTATTGATATGATGTATTATGTTGATTGACTTGCGAATGTTGAACCATCACTTGCATTCCCAGGATGAATCCTACTTGGTCATGATGTATAATCTTCTTGATGAGTCTTTGGATTCTGTTTGCTAGTATTTTGTTGAAGATCTTAGCATCCGTGTTCATCAGGGATATTGGTCTGTAGTTTTCTTTTCTTTGTGTTGTCTCTCCCTGCTTTGTGTATCAGGGTGATATTGTGTGCCTCGTAGAAGCTGTTTGGGAGTGTTTCTGTTTCTTCTATTTCCTGGAAAGAAGAAGTCAAGCTATCATTATTTGCAGATGACATGATATTATACCTAGAGAACCCTAAACTCTCTACCAAAAAACTCCTAGAAACAATAGACGCATATAGTAGAGTGGCAGGATACAAAATCAACACCCAAAAGTCAGTGGCTTTCCTATATACAAATAACGAAAGAGAAGAAAGGGATATTAAGGAAACTATTCCATTCACAATTGTGCCACAGAAATTCAAATACCTAGGAATCAACTTACCCAAGTATGTAAAGGACCTGTACAAAGAACACTACAAGACACTGCTCCAAGAGATAAAAGAGGACACAAGGAAATGGAAACGCATTCCCTGTTCATGGATGGGGAGAATCAACATTGTCAAAATGGTAATACTCCCTAGAGCTCTGTACAGATTCAATGCAGTCCCTATGAGGATACCAATGACATTCTTCAAAAGAAATTGACCAAACGCTCCTGAAATTTGTATGGAACAATAAACCCCCAAGGATAGCTAAAGCAATCCTCGGGAAAAAAGAAGATGGGAGGCATCACCTTTCCCAACTTCAAACTGTACTACAAGGCAGTAGTAATTAAAACAGCATGGTATTGGAATAAAAACAGACCTGTGGACCTATGGAATAGAATTGAGTATCCTGACACCCAACCTCAAACACATGATCATTTAATCTTTGATAAAGGTGCAATGAGTCTAAAATGGAGTAAGGAAAGCCTCTTCAACAAGTGGTGTTGGGAAAACTGGGCAGCAACATGTAAAAAAAATGAATTTGGACCTGTGTCTAACACCATGCACAAAAAATCAGATCAAAATGGATTAAAGATCTCAATATCAGACTTGAATCCATAAAAGTACATTGAAGAAAAATATAGGAAAAACCCTCCACGACATTGAAGCTAAAGGCATCTTCAAAGGTGAAACATCACTAACAAAGCAACTAGAAGAAAAGATAAACATATGGGACTACATGAAACTAAAAAGCTTCTGCACCTCAAAAGAAACAGTGACTAAGATACAAAAGCAGTCCACAGAATGGGAAAGAATATTCACCCAATACCCATCTGATAAGGGGTTAATATCCAGGATATATCAGGCACTGGTAGAACTTTACAAGAAGAAAACAAACAACCCCATCAAAAAATGGGGAGAAGAAATGAACAGAAACTTCAGCAAGGGAAGAAATTCGAATGGCCAAAAAACATGAAAAAATGCTCATCATCACTAATCATCAGAGAGATGCAAATCAAAACAACAATGAGATACCACTTTACACCACAGAGACTGGCACATATTCAAAGAGCAAGAACAACAAGTGCTGGCGTGGATGTGGGGAAAAGGGGACACTCATCCATTGTTGGTGGGAATGCCGGCTGGTACAGCCTTTCTGGAAAACAATATGGACTTTCCTCCAAAGACTAGAAATTGAACTCCCATTTGACCCAGCCATACCACTCCTGGGAATCTACTCTGGGAAACCAAAAAATACGCAGCGGAAACACCATCCCTACTTTTATGTTCATAGCAGCATTATTCACAATAGCCAGAATCTGGAAGCAACCAGAGTGCCCGAAAATCGATGACTGGATAAAGAAGCTTTTGGTACATCTACACAATGGAATACTATGCAGCTGTTAGGAAAAATGAAGTTATAAAATTTGCCTATAAATGGATGGACATGGAGAAGATTATGTTGAGCGAAATTAGCCAGAAGGAGAGAGACAGATACAGAATGACTGCATTTATTTGCATGGCATAAATATATATGTACATATTATGATACCAATACCCAAGGTCAAGTGAAACATATATCAGGAGGTCTTGTCAAAGGTGGAAATTATCACAAACGTGTGGGAGTCAGAGTTTAGGTAAGACAGAAAATGGAACAGGGTGCTAATAATAGTCGAGGGTACTAATGCCAACCTAGAACTGAGACTTTAAATAGAGGCAAAAAGGATACACATGACAACCTTTTAATGTATGTTCTGTAATCCATAGTCTGGAAGGGAAGGAAAAAGAGAAAGAGAGAGAAAGGGAAAAGAAATAAAGAACCTGCCATGGAGCAGGGCTGGGGAAGGGGAGGGAACCGGGGATGTTGTTGGTGGGAGATGGGCACTGGTGGAGGGACGGGTGCTGAAACACTGTATGACCAAAACCCAAACATGAACTTTTTAATTGTATATCTTTTTTTATTTGTATATCTCACGGTGGTATAATAAAAATACTTTAAAAAAAAAATAAAAAAAA
>JAJIBD010024363.1:0-26615 GCA_021461705.1 Cryptotis parvus
TACTGGAAGTACTTGCCATAGCAATCAGAGAAGAAAAGGACATCAAGGGCAACCAGATAGGCAAGGAAGAAGTCAAGCTATCATTATTTGCAGATGACATGATATTATACCTAGAGAACCCTAAACTCTCTACAAAAACTCCTAGAAACAATAGATGCATATAGTAGAGTGGCAGGATACAAAATCAACACCCAAAAGTCAGTGGCTTTCCTATATACAAATAACGAAAGAGAAGAAAAGGATATTAAGGAAACTATTCCATTCACAATTGTGCCACAGAAAATCAAATACCTAGGAATCAACTTACCCAAGTATGTAAAGGACCTGTACAAAGAAACTACAAGACACTGCTCCAAGAGATAAAGAGGACACAAGGAAATGGAAACACATTCCCTGTTCATGGATGGGGAGAATCAACATTGTCAAAATGGTAATACTCCCTAGAGCTCTGTACAGATTCAATGCAGTCCCTATGAGGATACCGATGACATTCTTCAAAAGAAATTGACCAAACGCTCCTGAAATTTGTATGGAACAATAAACCCCCAAGGATAGCTAAAGCAATCCTCGGGAAAAAGAAGATGGGAGGCATCACCCTTCCCAACTTCAAACTGTACTACAAGGCAGTAGTAATTAAAACAGCATGGTATTGGAATAAAAACAGACCTGTGGACCTATGGAATAGAATTGAGTATCCTGACACCCAACCTCAAACACATGATCATTTAATCTTTGATAAAGGTGCAATGAGTCTAAAATGGAGTAAGGAAAGCCTCTTCAACAAGTGGTGTTGGGAAAACTGGGCAGCAACATGTAAAAAAATGAATTTGGACCTGTGTCTAACACCATGCACAAAAATCAGATCAAAATGGATTAAAGATCTCAATATCAGACTTGAATCCATAAAGTACATTGAAGAAAATATAGGAAAAACCCTCCACGACATTGGAAGCTAAAGGGCATCTTCAAAGGTGAAACATCACTAACAAAGCAACTAGAAGAAAAGATAAACATATGGGACTACATGAAACTAAAAAGCTTCTGCACCTCAAAAGAAACAGTGACTAAGATACAAAAGCAGTCCACAGAATGGGAAAGAATATTCACCCAATACCCATCTGATAAGGGGTTAATATCCAGGATATATCAGGCACTGGTAGAACTTCTTACAAGAAGAAAAAAAACAACCCCATCAAAAAATGGGGAGAAGAAATGAACAGAAACTTCAGCAAGGAAGAAATTCGAATGGCCAAAAAACATATGAAAAAATGCTCATCATCACTAATCATCAGAGAGATGCAAATCAAAACAACAATGAGATACCACTTTACACCACAGAGACTGGCACATATTCAAAAGAGCAAGAACAACAAGTGCTGGCGTGGATGTGGGGAAAAGGGGACACTCATCCATTGTTGGTGGGAATGCCGGCTGGTACAGCCTTTCTGGGAAAACAATATGGACTTTCCTCCAAAGACTAGAACTTGAACTCCCATTTGACCCAGCCATACCACTCCTGGGAATCTACTCTGGGAAACCAAAAATACGCAGCGGAAACACCATCCCTACTTTTATGTTCATAGCAGCATTATTCACAATAGCCAGAATCTGGAAGCAACCAGAGTGCCCGAAAATCGATGACTGGATAAAGAAGCTTTGGTACATCTACACAATGGAATACTATGCAGCTGTTAGGAAAAATGAAGTTATAAAATTTGCCTATAAATGGATGGACATGGAGAAGATTATGTTGAGCGAAATTAGCCAGAAGGAGAGAGACAGATACAGAATGACTGCATTTATTTGCATGGCATAAATATATATGTACATATTATGATACCAGTATCCAAGGTCAAAGGAAGCATATATCGGGAGGTCTTGTCAAAGGTGGAAATTATCACAAACGTGTGGGAGTCAGAGTTTAGGGAAAGACAGAAAATGGAACAGGGTGCTAATAATAGTCGAGGGTACTAATGCCAACCTAGAACTGAGCATTAAATAGAGGCAAAAGGATTCACATGACAACCTTTTAATGTATGTTCTGTAATCCATAGTCTGGAAGGGAAGGAAAAGAGAAAGAGAGAGAAAGGCAAAGAAATAAAGAACCTGCCATGGAGCAGGGCTGGGGAAGGGGGAGGGAACCGGGGATGTTGTTGGTGGGAGATGGGCACTGGTGGAGGGACGGGTGCTGAAACACTGTATGACCAAACCCAAACATGAACTTTTTAATTGTATATCTTTTTTATTTGTATGGGAGATGGGCACTGGTGGAGGGACGGGTGCTGAAACACTGTATGACCAAAACCCAAACATGAACTTTTTAATTGTATATCTTTTTTATTTGTATATCTCACGGTGGTATAATAAAATACTTTTAAAAAAGATCAGTTAATTCTAATTTGGTGGTGGAATAACTTAATTTAACTCAGTTCTTAACTAGAACTTAATTTCATTGAAATCAAAATTCTACTTGAGTTGTTTCCTAACTTATTAGACTGATTATAGAAGCCTGACATTACAACATGGGAGTAAACGTGGCAACTGTGTTTTTGAGAGATTGCTTGTAATTTGTGGTAAAGATAGGGATATTAGAAAAAAAACTGCAAGATTAATTGTTGGCTGTTTCTTCATGCGTGAAGATACTAAGTACTGAGTGCTTAGAGTTTGCCTAAAAGATCTTTACACTAAGTTATTATAGATTGTTTATGTTTTGCTTTTTTATGTTAATAATATTCAAAGGAGTAAAGAAAGAATAGAAGAAAAACAAGATATGGGGCGGAGCGATAGCCCAGCGGGTGGGGCGTTTGCCTTACCTGTGGCTGGCCCATGCGGCCTGGGTTCGACCTGCATCCCATATGATCCCCAAGCACCGCCAGGAGTGATTCCTGAGTTCAGAGCCAGGAGAAACCCTTGAGCATTGCTGGGTGTGACAAAAAAGCAAAAAACAAACAAAAAAAAAACTGCAAGATATGGGTTTTCAATTAATGTTTTTTCCCAGTAATTCTTCTTTCTTATTTATGTCCGCTACTCAGTTTTGCATAACCTCACAGACCTAGTAGAAAAATCTAAAGACTATAGATTATTCAACTGTTTAATTTACAGGAATTGTTTAATTTTGTTAGTAATTCATTTGCACACGTTTTTTGGTATCATTAAGATTAAATCTTAAACATCACTTGTAAAAATAAAATAAAAACTACTGTTTCCTCTAAAACTATGTGCCTATGATGAAGCTTTTTATTCAGGATGTAGACCCAGGTGAAATGGAGTCAAGTGACTCTCAGGTGTCAGAAGTATGTTTGTGCTCTCTTCGTTGATAACATATGAACTGCAAACATTGAACAGTTGAATGGATAAACAATGTTTTCAAATTCTAGAATTTTACACCACAACAAACCATAATAAACCATTAACATATGTAATAGCATATGACTTGTAAAATGTGAAAGAAGTTATACTCAAAAGGCAATACTATTAGAATTTAAATATGATAAAACTAAAAACAATAAAAACCAAGACAGTGTTTTTGTTTCTGGACACTCACAAAGAACAGTAGGGTCTTTATGATACTAAAAATATGCCTGTCTTGGTCTTAGTGTTGGTGTTCCATTTATGTCAAGTACAAAAAGGAAAGGTGACATAGTTACTTGGAGGAAGCTGGTAATGAACTAAGTTCAAAAGAGAACTTTGAAGTGTGCTGAAAATGGTGATGACAAAATTATATACAGATATTAAGAATGAGAGGTGTCTCTAAAGTTTGCACATTTTAGGAGATATCTCAAAAAGCTGGAGTAAAAGACTAATAGAAATCCTGACTTTGATCCCTAACACCACACAACTCACTGAACACTGATGATGGGTGACTGCCAGGTGACTGCCAACACCACTGGAAATGTAGCTCAGTGGTAGAGCACTGACCTTGCATGTGTGAAGACCTGCTGGGTTTCATCACCATTACTATTAACTAAATACAAATAATTCCTTAAAATGATTTCAGTGTTCATAGGGCCCTGTGATGTTGGAGATTAAATTCTCAGGGTCTTTAAAATGTGAGGCATGAAACGCTACACTTGAGCTGCCTCAACCCTTGCTTTAATATCTTACCGTTTTGTAAAATAAAAATGTGTAGGTAGGTTAGGTAGGTTGTTTTTTTTTTTTTTTTTTTTTTTGCTTTTTGGGTCACACCCGGCGATGCTCAGGGGTTATTCCTGGCTCTGCACTCAGGAATTACTCCTGGCGGTGCTCGGGGACCATATGGGATGCCGATCGAACCTGGTCGGCAGCATGCAAGGCAAACTCCCTACCCGCTGGACTATCGCTCCGGCCCCAAAAATGTGTAGGTAGTTTTTAAGTTGCCATACACAGGCAGTGAATCAAAAAGCTTTTTGGGGGCTGTCATTCCTGGCAGTGTTCAAGGGCTCCTGAGGAATTGAACCAGGGGCTCCATATTGCCCCTTTGGGTATCTCCCTGGCCCCCAACAATTCTTGTTTAGATGGTGCAGTTTCCTGATAGCAGGGACATTCATCTCTGAATCATTGGAGGACAAGAAGCCTGAGGAATTGCTGAGTACATGGAGTACATGGTGAGAGGAAACTGCAGTAGACCCACCGTAGAACTCTTTGGCAAGGAGGCATGCTTATGACCAAAAGCCCTTGTCCCAACATCACATTGAAATTTCTTACAGTTTGGCAGTCTGAGTTCTGTCACAGCCAGCCACAAGGAGTGAACTAATTTGAAACCACCTCTTGTTCTTTTGGCTCTAGAAAAGACAACCCTCTGATGGTGTCCTCTCATCTTGAGTGATGTCAAAACACCCAATACACTGTCATTATGAGTGTGTTCTATGTCACCATATGTTCAGAACTTGAATGTCCTGTCTGGCAGCCTGCACCTGATTTACAGGGAGAAAAGACTGAAGGTTTGTAGTTTGCAAAAAGAATAATTGGGACCATTATACTATACTGACAAATGAGTAATCCTATTCTTGTCTTTTATTTTAATTACTTTTTTTGAGTTTTTTTTTAATTTTGGGGACAACTGGTGGTGCTCAAGGCTTAGTCCTGGTTCTGTGCTCAGGAGTTATTCCGGATAGTGCTTGGGGGACCATATGTGGTGCTGAAGATCAAACTCAGGTGAGTCACGTGTAAGGTAAGCACCCTACCTGCTGTATTATGGTTTCCCACCCTGTTTCTGTCATTTAAAAGGGAAAAGTACTGAATCATCTTGTCTTATGATTTTTTTTTAAATCTTTATCATGGATTCCCTAGTATAAATTTATATTTTAATAAATATTATACAAATATCTTGATTATTGAGTTTTTCTATGCATCACTCACCTCTCCTTAACCCCAACTGTTTTGGTTGAAAAAAGTACTCTGATGGGGACTGAGCCTTTGATATCCAGATTGTCATACAGTTGGTCTTCCCCCTGCTGTGTTAGTGCCTGGAGGTGTGAATCTGGAACTTGTGTTCGGTGGAGGTTGTGGCTCAGGTCCCAAGGGAGTAATTGCACTTTAGGGCTTTCACCTTGGAAGGCCTTCAACTGGAGAGCCTACCCCTCAGCCAGTGAAAGAATAGTGCAGGTCAAACTGTACTACAAAGTGGTAGTAATTAAAACAGCATGGTATTGGAATAAAAACAGACCTCTGGACCTATGAAATAGAGTTGAGTATCCTGACACACATCCTCAAATATATGATCATTTAATCTTTTATAAAGGAGCAAAAAAATACAAAGTGGAGCAAGGGATACCTCTTCAACAAGTGGTGCTGGGAAAACTAGGCAGCTATGTGTAAAAAACGAACTTAGACCTCTGCCTAATGCCATGCAAAAGTCAGATAACAATGGATTAAAGATCTCAATATCAAATGAATCCATAAAGTACATAAAAGAAAACATAGGTAAAATCCTCTACAACATTGAAGCTAAAGGCATCTTCAAAGATGAAATACCACTAATAAAGCAACTGGAAGCAAAGATAAACATACGGGACTACATAAAACTGAAAAGCTTCTGCACCTCAAAAGAAATGGTGACCAAGATACAAAGACAACCCACAGAGTGGGAAATACCCATCTGATAGGGGTTATATCCATGATATATCAGGCACTGGTAGAACTTTACAAGAAAACAGCCAACCCCATCAAAAAATGGGGAGAGGGGCCGGAGCGATAGTCCAGTGGGTAAGGCGTTTGCCTTGCACACAACCAGCCTGTGCCAGCCCAGGTTCAATCCCCGGCATCCCATATGGTCCCCCGAGCACCGCCAGGAGTGATTCCTGAGTGCAGAGCCAGGAGAAACCCCTGAGCATTGCCGAGTGTGACACAAAAAAGCAAAAATAATAATATAATAATAAATAAAATGGGGAGAAGAAGTGAACAGAAACTTTGTCAAAGAAGAAAATCGAATGGCAAAAGGCATATGAAAAATGCTCTTCTTTACTAATAATCAAGGTGATGCAAATCCAAACAACAATGAGATATGATCTAACACCACAGAGACTGGCACGTCCGAAAGAGCAAGAACAATCAGTGCTGGCATGGATGCGGGGAGAAAGGGACTCTCATCCATTGTTGCTGGGAATGTTGATTGTTAGAACAGCCTTTTTAGAACAATATGAATATTCCTCCGAAACTAGAAATTGAGCTCCCAATTTGACCAAGCAATACCACTCTTGGGAATATACCTTGGGAGCCCAAAAACACACAGCAGAAACACCATCTGCACTTCTATGTTCATAGCAGCACTATTCACAATAGCCAGAATATGGTAACAACATGAGTGTCCGAGAACAGAGGACTGGATAAAGAAACTTTCATACATCTACACAATGGAATACTATTCAGCTGTTAGGAAAATGAAATGATGAAATTTGCCTATAAATGGATGGACATGGAGAGCATCATGTTCAGTGAAATTAGCCAGAGGGTAAAGGACAGATATAGAATGACTGCATTCATTTATGGGATATAAAAAAAATAGCATGATGCTAATATCCAAGGTCAGGCAAAACATGGACCAGGAGGACTTGTCAGTGGTTCAAATCTCCTGCAAGTGAGTGGGAGTCAGAGGTTAGTTAAGACAGAGAAGGGATAAGTGTGCTAATAATTGTTGGGAAATGGTAATACCAGTCTAGAACTGAACATTGAATGTAGGCAAAAGATATACATAATAACCCTAAATGTATGTACTGTAAGGCACAATGTGGAATAGAGGAGAGAGAGAGAGAGAGAGAGAGAGAGAGAGAGAGAGAGAGAGAGAGAGAGAGAGAGAGAGAGAGAGAGGCAAAAGAGCTAGAGGAGGGAAGGAGGAGGGAACATTGGTGGTGGGAAATATGCATTGGTGGAGGGATGGGTACTAGAACACTATCACTGAAACCTATTCATGAACAGTTTTGTCATTGTATATATCATGGTGGTATAATAAAATAAATTTAAACAAAGAAAAAGTAGTGCAGGAATGGATGGACATGGAGTCTATCATGCTGAGTGAAATTAGTCAGAAGGAAAAGGACAGATATAGAATGACTGCATTCATTAATAGGATATAGATACCAGTGTTTTAATAAATATGGGAAATGGTAATGGCAGATTAAAACTCACCACTGAATATACACAAAGAGACTTAAGTGATAAACTCTAAATATCTGCAGGGCTAGCCACAATGTGCAAAATAAGAGGGAGAGAGATGCAGAGACAGAGAGAGAGAGAGAGAGAGAAAGAGGAAACTGGGGTACCTGCTATTAAGGCGGGTGGGGGACGGGGGGGGAGGGGTACATTGGTGGTGGAAATGGGGCACTGGTGGAGGGATGGGTGCTGGAATACTGTATTACCAAGAACCAATTATGAACACCTTTGTAATTGTATGTTTCACGGTGGTATAATAAAAAATTAAAAAAAAAAATAGTGCAGGGCTGACAGTCTGACCTGTCACAGCAAAAAGCAGCTATTGCTAATGCCCTTTGGTCTGTATTTTGTGAAGGTGCTGTAATCAGCCCCAGCTCCCATATGCTTTTGCCTGCTTCTGAGAAAGGAAGGGCGGCCAAACTCATCTGAATCTTTTATTAAAAGAGTCCTTCTGCTCATCACATAATTCTATCAAGTATGTCACACTCTCTGCCAGGCGCTTCCCAACATATTAAGACAATTTCACTGGAGTTCTGGGAGCCAGTGAAGTGCCCCAAAGACATTTCTCTCAGTGATGAGTTTCACTCTTCCCCAGCACACTGTAGATTCTCTGAGGCCTGGCCCTGAGGTCATGGAGAAGGCTTAATTGGGGTGGGTGGCATGAGGCAGGAGTTGACTCTGGGCAACTATTGCTCCCTGTTATAAAAGTAGTTTCTGGATGAAAGAAGACTTGGGGTTAAAGCAGAACTTCATAAGCGGCCCCTCTAGATGCATGTCCTGCAATTTTTGTATCAGCTTTAAAAATCTATCAGCTAGTTATGAGGACGAAATTTCCTTTCTATATAAGGAAAGATAGAATTGTGAAAATAGTGGTGAAGATAGCACTTTTTGAGTGTTGGCACATTTATTCATCTATTGATTTGCTCATCAGAGACTCACCCTACAGCAGTCTTTTTCAAGCCCAGCCCAAGTATGCCTGATCCAGAGACATGGGGCAGAGCTGCTACCAGCTCTCCCTGTGCCCAGCTCATCATGAGGCACCCGGGAGGGATGGCTGGTTCTAGCCCTGGCCCGCCACCCCAGCAGAGCCTCACAAGAATGAACCCCCACACCATGAGGGCCGCCATTTTCCACATTCGGACTCCCCACTCGTCAGAGCTTCACCCAGCAGAAGAGCTGATCACAAGCCCAGCTCCGTGGCCGCCAAAAAGTGACAGCGTGGTTCATCAATAAATGCACGAGATGAGAGGCAACTACAAGAGTATCCCACCTGCACAGCAGAGCCTGGCAAGCTACCCATGTCGTATTTGATATGCCATATACCAGTAACAATTATAGACCTCATTCCCATGACCTGATGGAACAGTTTGAGTCTCTTCCTGGAGCAAGCAGATGCCCTTGGGCTACACTAGCATGTGACAGGATGTATGGAGATGTTACTGGTGCCCGCTTGAGCAAATCGATGAATGGGAAGACAAGTGATACAAGTGATTTATTTATTTTGTCACACTCAGCAGTGGTTATTCCTGGCCCTGCACTCAGGAATTAATTCTGATGGGGCTTGGGGGACCATACGGGATGCCAGGGATCAAACTCAGTTCAGCCACATGCAAGGCAAACATCCTACCTGCTGTGTTATCGCTCCAGCCCCTCTTGGCGCTTTTTTTTTTTTTTGGGTCACACCTGGTGACACTCAGGGATCACCCAGGCTCTACACTCAGGAATTACTCCTGGCAGTGCTTGAGGAGGACAATATGGTATGCCTGGGATTGAACCCAGGTCGGCCATGTGCAAGGCAAATGCCCTACCTGCTGGACTATTGCTCCACTCCCTCTGGCGCTTTTAACCTCATACCTTGAAGAATGAAATATTATTCCAAGTTGATGAATAGAATTGAAGGTCCTCAGAGCATCAGTGAGATGTTCACTGTTCTACAGATAATATATGTGAAGTGGGAGTTCACCCTAGGTCTGGGCTCAGAAAAGAATACATCTTTTTGTATTGTTTGGGGCCACGCCAAGCTGGGCTCAGGGTTTCCTGGCTCTTGTTCTCAGGGTCACTTCTGTTGGTGCTTGGGGAGGACCATATGTGATGCTGTGTGGGTCTGCCATGTGAATGGCATGCACTTTATTGACTGCTATCTCTCCAGGCCTAGAACACAATATCTTTAAAAAGCGAATAAGTATGCTTTAAAATGTATTATGTGGATGGGAAACATGCATTTTGGAACTGTTGCAAAGTCAAAACTACAAAACAAGTAAGAGTTTGATTTTTGATTTTGAATAACAATTCTTAGTTGAATTTGAAGTACTTGTAAAGTTAATCAAATATACAGTTCTGATAGGTTCTGCTGAGGACTATCAGAAATACATTCGCTTTTGGGGCCGGAGCGATAGTCCAGTGGGTAGGGTGTTTGCCTTGCAGGCAGCTGACCCAGGTTCGATTCCCCAGCAGCCCATATGGTCCCCCAGCACTACCAGGAGTTAGTCCTGAGTGCAGAGCCAGGAATAACCCCTGAGCATTGCTGGGTGTGACCCAAAAAAGCAAAAAACAAAGCTAAACAAAAAGAAATACATTGGCTTTTGGTTATTTGTCCAGGTTATAAACCAAGAGGCAAAACCAGGACCAGAGCAGTAGTATAGAAGGTAGGGTATTTGCTTCGCATGTGCCTGACCTGGGTTTCCTCCCCAGCTCTCATATGGTCCTGAGATCATCAGGAGTGATCCCTGAGCACAGCACCAGGAGGAATGTCTGGAATCACTAGAGTGGCCTCAACCCTCCCCCACCATCGAGCCAGGATACTGCTTCTTCTAGGCATGTGCTCTACCACATGATGTGCTGTGGGGAAATGCTGGGGCGCCCGCACAAATTCTGGGAGCAGGGTCAGGGATCCCCTTCTGCCCTAGGGGGATCAGCGGCTGGCGGACAGAGAGAGACGTGAGAATCCAGCAAAGTTTCAAAATGCTTTATTTACACAAGTTCCGGCATACAAATAAGCAATAGGAAAACCCCAAACTTAGGGTTCCTGGCTGGGCCCCGCCATGTGTAGGCCAAGATGACTGCTACCAAGTGTTAATGCCCCACAGAGGAGACAGCGAAGAGGCAAGAAGGGGAGCACCAACAGAAAAGGGGAAAAAGAGAAAGAAAGCAGGTTAGGATTTTTTTTTTTTTTTGCTTTTTTTGTGGTCACACCCGGCTATGCTCAGGGGTTTCTCCTGGCTTTGCACTCAGGAATTACTCCTGGAGGTGCTCGGGGACCATATGGGATGCCGGGCCTCGTGCAAGGCAAACGCCCTACCCGCTGGGCTATCCTCCCGGCCCCAAAGCAAGTTAGTTTTTATATCCTTGCAACACAGATCTCCCAATCCAACAGAAAGCCATCAGGGTCAAATCCCTCAAGTACTTTCTCCCAGGACCTCACCTAGGCCCTTTGAGATGTTAATGTTGCCTAGCCAAGATCTGCCTAGGAGGTGCCCCTGCAAGGTAGAGTGGAGGAGGGGGCTTCTGAGATGAACTGTATCTCAGAGTACAAAGGCATGCATCTGTACCAAAGAATATTATATTGCCAGTTATATATTTCTCCAAGCCTTCACAAGAATCTCATCTTTACTCCATAGTTGTGTATCAGCAGTTGACTTATCAGAGAGCCATGCTTGCTTGCTTGGAGGCAAACATCATTTCTCTCTGGTCTAGTTACTTAGAGACTTAGAGATCCAACGTGGCCAGGCAAATATACCAGTAAGATCTAGCTAGTCCCACGATGATTGTGGCAGCATGAGAGAATATTTATACCAGCCAGTATAGAATACATGGTCAGATGAACTGCCACTTTCAAACTGTCCCATCTACAAAGTGGCCTCCAGGCCAGATGCAAGAGGATCTGGGCAGCATTGCACTGCTACAATGTGCAAACATGCATCCCTTTTCTGGTCCTAGGAAACATTAAAAATTACTTCTTCGTTTTGGGGCCATATCTGGCTGCTCTCTGGGGCTACTCCTGGCTCTGTGCTCTGAGTGTCCCCTAGTGGCAATTGGGAAACCACATGTGCCAGGAATTAAAATTAGGATCAGCATTATGTGAGGAAAGGTCCTTAACCCTGTGGTCTCTTTGCCACCCCCTCAGAAATTTTTTTTGATGCTTACAGTACCCTAAAGAAAAGACTTGCTAAATGGGAGGGTGTGAGGATTTGCTACAGAAAATCTCTTATTTCCTGTCTTTCTACCTACCTGTATAGGTTACTTCAGCTTCAGTATACACCAGCAGCTTCCCTCAGCCTTGTCTTTTTCCTTCCCAGTACTGGGAAAGAAGTTTTAAAATTAGGAAATTAGGGGCAGGGAGGTGGCTCAACAGGCTGCATGCTGGAGCCCTAGGTCTGATCCCCAGCACTGCATGGTCTCTCGACACTTCAGAGAGCCACCCCCTGAGCAAAGCAGGATGTGACCAAACACCTTCCCCAAAAGAAATTAGCAGCCAGGGATGTAGGTAGTGGTAGAGCACATGGTTTGCTTATGGGAGCCCCTCCCTGATTTCCATCACTTTTCCCAACTCCAGGGGTCCTAAGCACTGTCACTATGACACTTAATGAAGGAATAGGAATGTGTGCTTGGAGTGTGACTCAGTGATTGGAGGCATTCCAAGTAGGGTGCCCTGGGCTTGATCCCTGTCTTCACTGCAAAAGAAAAATCATAAAGGCTGTCAAACATAGGTAAGAGAAAAGCCAAACGCATAGGAAGAATAATAAAACAATGATTCTACCACCCATGAACAGCCAGAATTTAATGATGTGGCCTGTATCCTCTGGTCTGCTCTTCTCATGTGGTATCCTGCCATTCCAGATGCAAAATGTATGACTACCAGTGAGGTCAGAAATCCTTTGTCCTCAATATAACTACAACCACCTCCAGGATCCCATCTGTGTGATTTATCGCCTTCACTCAGGCAATTGTATGGTTTTGGTTTTCACTTGAAAAAGTGCAAAATGTTGCAGGAGATTTGTCTTCGTCGGTATTTTCGTTTCAATAAGACCAGGGTCACCCTCATACAACCTAGCCTTGTGTGCAAGCTCTGCATGCAGACGGCCCTAGATTCGCCCCACCCACCGCATATGGCCCCACCGCATATAACCGGAAGAGTGATCCCCAAGCACCAAGCTTGAGTAGCCCCCAGCACTTCCAGTTGTGTCGTCAAAACTAAAACAGATCCCTGTTTAAAGTCCTTTTATTCTCTCTAGAGTTCCCTAACGGGCTGGAGAGCTAGCATAGCCAGTAGGGCTTTTGCCTTGCACGCGGCCGACCCCGTTCAATCCTCGGAATCCCGTATGGTCCCCTGAGCGTCACCAGGAGTAACCCCCAGCATTGCCGGGTGTGACCCCTCCTCCCCCAAAAAAAGAGACCCTAAAAAAAGAGTTCCTACCACAACCCGACTCCCACCCCACCCCAATAACGCAAGTGGGGAGCTGGATTTTGTTGGAGCCAGGTAATGACATTGCGAATTGGGAGTCCCCAGTGGGGGCCATCTCTGCAGACAGCACGGCATCCAGTTCGCCTGGGTAGAGGTGGTGTTACTTGTTGGTACCCTGGGGCTGCTCCTAGGTCCAGCTTCGTGGAGTCCCATCCTGGTGCTGCGCAGGGGTGCAGTGTTCTTGGTCCCCTCCGTGGGCCTTTGAGCGCATGCCAGAGGTGTCGACCTAGAACCTGGGCAGTGGTGCGGGTGAGTCCAGGTCACAGGTAACTCCGTCGTTACTGCTGGGGCGTCACCTTGCGGCTCTGCCCGCCGCACTCGCCCAGCAGCCTCTGAAGCTTGGACCCTGACCTGCCCCTCTGGCGCCTGTCTGAGGACACGCCGAGCCCGGTCCAGTGCGCCACACCGGGTGGAGGCCCCACACACCCTTCAGCTCCACGAACCCCCATAACCTATCCCTTGCCAGCCACAGGGGTGCTGGGAGGGGCACAGGCGCCGGCCGGCAGGGTCATGGGCGGGGCCCACGGGGATTGGTCGGTGCCTCGATACTTTGTAGCGCCTCCTGGGGTGCCGGGCAGCACGTGGGCGCCGGCTTCGGAGCGCTGGGGCTGGGGTCCGCCGACGCCCGGGGCGAGCGGTGGCGGCAGCCTCTACCGCCGGCGGAGTCTGGAGCTGAGCCGCGGCCAGGGAGCAGCGCACCTGCGAAGGCTGGCAGCCCACTGGAGACCCGGGAGGAGGCCCCGTCAGTTCGGACCACGGGCGCCACTTTCTTCTGGCTCTGGGGCCCTGCTAGGCCGAGCCGAGCGGCGGTGCAGGTGCTGGGAGAAACCCGAGGCCTGGGGGCGCCACGCTTCGCTAGAAGCCCACGACGGATGCTGCACTCGGCTTTTTGCTCCTGTGGGGTGAATGCGAGGCGGAGGGTTGGAATGTGGAGACGCTGCAGGAACCCGGACGGCCGCAGCGGAGCGAGCGCGGGGAATCCGGCGGGCGGGGGGGGGGTAGCTGGAACCGGCGCCCGGGGTGAGCGCCCGCGGGCCCTGCCTCCCGGCGAGAATGGGGGCGCTTGGCGAAAGGCCTTGGCGAAAGCTGCCCCGCCGTCCCGCGTGGGGCGGACACAGGCCTTGGATGGAGCAGGGTGGGCGAGGAAGGTGGGAGACACCGGGCACGGCGGCGAAGCTGTTGAAAGTGGGTGTGCGCTGCCCCCAGCGGGTTCCCGTGAAAAGGGCGAAGGCACAAGCCTTTTAAGGCCTACTCGGAGGCCGGACGATAGCACAGGGGAGGGCGTTTTTACTTGCACATGCCGGGCCGGGTTCCATCCTCGGCATCCCATAGGTCCCCCAGCACCGCCAGGAGTAAGCCCTGCGCACTCCTGAGTGTGACCCCAAAAACAAAACAAAACAATACAGAGTAGATAAAGCCTGCTCATGTGGGATTGTAGACTAGGTTGGGGGTGAGTGGGTGGGTGTAACAGGTCAGTGCTACAGGCTTGCGAGCTGACCAGCCGGCCCTCTACGCAGGGACATCCTTCTCTCAGGACACAGCCTGTATCCACCCAGCGCACTTGAGAAGGTGACAGAGCCGAGGGCTGCAGCGACAGTACAGTGGGTAAGGCTCTTGATTTGCATGCGGCGGACCCAAGTTGGATCTTCGCCATCCTATGTGGGCCTTCGAGCCCCTCCAGGAGTGATTCCCCCGCTGCAGAACCAGGAGGAACCCCCTGAGCATGCGTTGGGTGTGACTCAAACCCAAAATAGATACAAGAGAGTGAAGGAGCCAGACACAGGAGGTGTGTGTGTGGGGTGGGGGTGGGGGGTGGGGGGGATCAGAACTAGTCTCATCATTGTGTAGTTGTAGTTTTTTTTTTTTTTATTAAAAAGTTGTTGAACTAGGGCAACCTTGAAATCTCTGTGGCTTTCACTTGTTTGGTTTTTTTTCTCCCCTAAAATAAAAAAGCTGAAGCCAGATGTAGTTGATACTGCTTCATACCTGGAGCCTGATCTTTGCAGAATGTGTATGTCTGCCCAACCCTGGCTCGGGCGCCTTCTAATGACTTCAGAGGTTGGTATCCACCTGTTAGGTGCTGAGGAAATCGAATGATCTCCACACTCATGGCCCCTGCCTCCCACTGAGCCCCAAGAAGGAATGAAACAGTTGTTGTGGGAATCAGAGCATGAGGGAGAGAGAGAGAAAGACCCAGCAAGCATCTGTGGAAGAACCAAAAGGTTCAGGGATGATCTGTCACAGGGCCAAACCCCTCAGCCTCCCACACGTCAAGTACTCAAGTATGCATGGGCAGCCCAGAGGGAATTCTCTTGCCATCTGCTGCCCTCCCTTGGGCAAGCTCTCACTGTTGTAAGGCCTGGAGCTGGCCTCAGGGTCCCTTGTGCGGTCAGCCTCAGCTTTATTTGTCTTCTTTGCAGTAGGATGCAGAGCTTCCTGACACTGCTGAGGGGGGCTGAGGGCAGTGGCCCATCCCTGGCAGAGCTGGTGACCCTCACTGGCAGAATGTGCCGCGAACTTCAGGACAACCCTGCTCAGGTGCAGCCTTTGGTCACAGCTGTGCTGGGTAGCCAGATCCGCCTGCACCTTCTGGACAATGCAGATGTGGCCCTAGTGTGTGCCCGCATGCTGGCCCAGCAAGAGCAGCACCAGGCTGCCTGCCAACTGCTGGAGGTAGGACTGGGCTGCTGGAGGGCTGAGAAGAGGGGAGTCAGCACCGAAATACTGTGAGTGCCTGGTTTCCAGCAGGAGCTTGAGTAGCTGTGCCATACACCAGCCAGGGCAGGCCACTTTCATTTCTCTAAGCACAGATGCCTGTAATGACCCTATCTGGGATAGGGTTCAGAGATGGTTGAAGTAGGAGAGTGTAAGCACAAGGCCCTGGTTTCCATGTCTGACACTACATATCCCCGCACAACTCTGGTGTACCCCCAACAGTTAAAAAGGGAAGCAAAGAAAATAATAGGGGGGACATAACTACTCATTTATCAGATCCATATTGAGTGGGGATTGTGGTATGGAGAGCTGGCACCCTGTAAGAGAAATAGTCAGACTCACCAGGCATCCCTTATCTTTACTTTTGGAACTGAGAATTCTGACAGCATTTCTGCCGCTTTTTCTTGTGGCACATAAAATCTCAATTTTTTTTTCCCTTTTTGGGTCACACCCAGCGATGCTTATGGGTTACTCCTGGCTCTGCATTCAGGAATTACTCCTGGCAGTGCTGGGGGAATCTGTGGGAGGCAAGGCTAGCGCCCTACCCACCGGACTATTGCTCCCCCTTAAAATCTCAAATTGTGTGGCATCAAAATCTTTGGCATGTACTGTTGTTAGTTAAGCTGTTCATACTGAGTTACGTTTTGTTGCCTGAGTACCAGTATGTCTGATTGCAAGATGCAGCATGCCCAGACAGGGTCCCTGTGGTATGCTTTATTTGAAATATGTTCTGCTCCTTAAAATAAGATTATTATTATTATTATTATTTGCTTTTTTAGTTACACCAGGCAATGATTAGGGGTTACTCCTGGCTATGCACTTAGGAATCACTCCTGATGGTGCTTGAGGGACCCTATGGGATGCCGGTAATCAAACCTGGGTTGACTGTTTGCAAGGCAAATGCCCTACCTGTTGTACGATCCTCCTGCACCTAAAATATGATTTCTGAGTTCCAGAACATGTCTGTTTAAAGGGTTTCCAAAAGGGAATTAACATAGTCAATGCATGCATCATGCTGGGTTTTCCTACAAGACACCAACCCTTCCTAGGTCTTCTGTTTCCACACACACTCTGAGCTGTGTGGTCAGTCACCCAGCTCTGTCCTCTTCTGTCCACTCCATTTAGTCCTCATAGACCATTCAGATCTATTCTTTGTGCAGATGGACTGTGGTGTGTGCCTGATGTTCTCTGAACATGTCCCCAATCTTGTTTTGAATGTTCCCTGAGCTTTCTTCATTGCCATCTGTTGGCTCCTTGATGTATCAAGAACTTCTGGAGTTCGGAATGATAGCACAGTGGGTAGGGTTCGATCCCCAGCATCCCATATGGTCTCCCTGGGCACCACCATGAGTAATTCCTGAGTGAAGAGCCAGGAGTAACCCCTGAGCATCGCTGGGAATGACCCAAAAAAAAGAAAAAAAAAGGTCGTCCGACACCCCTGTGTTTCAGGGTCGAGCACAAGTCATTTTCTCTGCCATGGCCGGGGCCCTGCTCTTGGTGTGACTGCTGCCTTTCTAGATTCTGCCTTAAAGGTCACTGCTCTAGGTAGGGGTTTTCCACAACAAACCCCTGTGCCCCTCTTGGGAGTCTCCCTCAGTTCATTATTAAAAATGCACATATTTGTTAAGGTATTTTTTTGTTTGGGGGCCATGCTCAGCTGTAATGAGAGCTTACTCCTGGCCATCCCCTGGTTAGCTACACTCCACTATTGCTGTGGCCCTGCTAGTGTATTTTATATCTGCCTCCCCTGACTTAATTGTTGATCCATGGCAGCAGTATGAATTCCCATGTAGTAGCTGGGCAGGAAAATAAGAGGGACTGTGGTTTCAAATAATTGAAAAAAAAAAGATGTAGCGGCAAGTGAACTCAGAGTTGCGGTGACTGCCATAAGGGAAGCCCAGAGGAAACACGTAAGTGGCTTGAGTGATGAAGAATTCCAGGAAAGGAATTACAGACTCAGGCGTGGTTGTGCAGAGGTACTGTGGCTAGCAGGCCAGTCAGCTGCCTTCTGGACATAACCTCCTTCTAAGTGGTGGCCAGGAGCTGTGCTCTGGGAGGGCTGAAGTCCTGCCCGGAGGGGGCAGCCAAGGGTGACTAGGCACATGCTGGAGCCTGGTGGGGACTTCAGTGCTGCCTTCGCCTCCTCCTTCGCCGTTGGCAGAAGGAGCACTTCTTCCCAGGCCAGTTCAGAGGGTGGTGGGCAGGTGGCCAGGGCAGCCGGAGTCTGACTTCTTTTGGCCAGGGTTGCCGGGCCCCAGGAGGCAGCGAGGAGCTAAGTGCGGCTCTGGAATGACATTCATTACCGCCTAGTCATGAAGAGACTGGGAGTGGCCACACTGACTCCAGTGCAGAGGTTCCGCTGCAGGAAGAGGTAGGCCGCCACACTCGTCTTGTTCCCGGCACTCTCCACCCTATGGAAGATGAAGTGGAATTATGGGAGAATCATGGCGGAAAAGGCAGCAGTAACAAGAAGCATCAGCCTGAGTGCTGGGCTGGGCTCTTTACTTGCTTTGCTGACTCAGGGTGGAGGGGTAGATTGTGCCTGGGTTTACATGGTGAAGATGGGAGTTATTTCTGGGACCCTGTGGAAGTCCTCTTCCATAGTCCACTGTCCAGCCATACCAGTGACAGCCCTTTGCTCAGGCCTGCAGCTCTGTGAGTGATCCCATAGGGCTCTGAGACTCCCAGGGGAACATGGAGCCTTGTGTGGCTGAGCAGGGCTTAGTTCTGTGCTGAGTACTCTCCCTTCAAAACTTCACTGGTGGAGAAGTGGGCACTGAGAGAAGTTCACTGTTTTCACCAGGAACCCCCCACCGCCTTCCCTCTGCCCTGACGGTCTGAAGAGCAGGAACTTCCCCAGGGAGGTTCGCCAGAAGTTGCAGGATTTTGCCTCGGTTGTGAGCACCACCCCCAGCAAGGCTGACCGAGTAAGAGAAGCTTCCCGCAGAGACCCCACCCTTAGAGGCCTCCTAGCCTCTCCCCACAGTCCTGAGAGATGTCCCTGTTAGGTGGTCTCTAATCTTTGAAGTCACCTGAAGACAGGATAACAAATTTCCATCCTGCATGGGAGAAGTTTTGTTATTCATCGGGGGTGTAATGTCCCCTGGCAGGTGTGTCATAAACAAATGTTCATGAGTACCCAGTGGCCTCATACACCAGGGTGAGGAGAGGGGCTTTTCTTTGGGCCTGTGGCCAGGACTCTCCCTGTGCTCTGTTCCTGACTCAGAGGCTAGGGCTTGTCTCTGGGTACTCACATGCCACTGGCCACTGGGAATTAGCTCAGTCGTTCCTTACCTGAGCCCTGCCTCTCCCCAATGTCTGAGGCAGGGTATCTGTGCTCACATTACCCTATTCCCCACTTCCACTATCCTGTGCCTTTCACCTTCTGTTCCTTTCACCTGTGGGTCAGGAGAGGAGACCAGGTGAGCGCGTGTTGTTTGGGGGCAGGAGAAGCTGGCCTTGGAGACAGACTTGACGGCGGAGCAGGTTTATAACTGGTTTGCCAATTACGGGCGGCGCCAGAGGGCCCTTGTCCAGCACATGGAGGCAGCTCCAGAGGCCATAGCAGAAGAACCCAGTGAAGGAATGGGGGACCTTCTACAGCCATCAGGACAACCCTTTGTTGGCTCCAAGAGTGTGGACAGGCTGCAGTGGGCAGGTGAGTATCCTACGCACTCCTGTGTCCTGTGGTTGGGGCCTGGTTTGATAGTGCTCATGGTGCCCTGTGTCAGGTCTAGGTCTGGTCTCGGTGTAGTATGGAGAACTCGCCCCCCCACCACGTGTCTGCCTGTTTGGATTTGACCATATGGGGAGGGAGAGCACTGAAACTGAGGGTGATGTTGAGAATGGACCTGGGTGGGGTTTTGCTTTTCGTTACACACTAACTGGCACTGTGTGGTGTGGGCTCAGTGAGCTGAGATCTGGGATTATCAACCTGGTGCCCTAGGCTGGTAATTATGGATTTCCACTTAGACCATAGGCAGACTCAGAGACACAGGAACGTTGTGGTAAGTTGGGAGAGAAACCATTTTCCAACCCACTGAAGCCTTATTACCTGTGGGATGGGGCCAGGACCTAGAGCTCCAGCCAGCATTTCTTCTCCCTTCCCTGCTTTCAGAATCACATGAGGAAAATGGGCCTATGCAGTCTCCAGACTCCATCCAAGGATTGTGGGAACCACTGGCCTTGGCCTCAGACTTCCCTGGAGAAGGAACTGCGTCAAAACCACTTCCCAGGTACCACCAGGCCCACAGGTGGGCTGGGAGGCTGGGGTCCTTCCTTTGTTCAGTTTCCCCATCGTGTATGGTGGCAGCAGGGAGTGGACATCTCCACAGACCTAGGGTTCTGGGTCACTCACAAGGAATTCTCTTCAGGGCATCCCACACTTGTTCTTGGGAGCCCCATTTTATGCTTGTTTTGTAGGATTGAGGATACTGAGAGCAAAACAATTGGGTCTGTTTCCTAAGGGCAGACTCAGCTGTTCAAGCGACTCTTTTTTTCTCCAATCTTTTTACAGTTCGTATCTAAGTTAGCTAGTACCAGTCACATTCCTTAAGTTCTGCTGTGTGCCAGGTACTGTCCAAGCACTTTTCTCACTCTCTATTCAATTAAGAATGAGGTGAGCACCAGATCAGTGAAGCTCTGTCCACTACAGGACTAGGTATGAGAGCAGAGCCAAGTACACTGTGTCACTATATCACTGTCTTCCCATTCATCGATTTGCTCGAGCGGGCACCAGTAACATCTCTGTACGTCCTGTCACAAGCAGGTGTTGCCGAAGGGCATCTGCTTGCTCTAGGCACAGGAAGACCCTCAAACCATTCTTCAGGTCATGGAATTGAGGTCCATAATTGTTACTAGTTTATGACATATCAAATAAAACGCGGTCGCTTGCCAGGCTCTGCTTGCTGTGTAAGTGGTATAGTCTCAGTATAAGGCTGAGCTGGTGAGGTGAGCTCAGTATAAGGCTGGTGAGGTGAGCACCAGATCAGTGAAGCTCTGTCCATTACAGGACTAGGTCTGAGAGCAGAGCCAAGACACGTCTTGTGTAATCATTAAGCCAAGCATTTACCTTTTACTATTTCCACACCTGTGGTACTGCCTGATAGTGGCTGAGCTGCTGTCATCTATGAAATGGGAATAGTGGTAGGGCCTGCTGCGCAGGTTATCTAAAGGGCTAGGGTGGGTAGCCTAGTCTAGGTACCAACATACAAGGAGAACTTTTGGAATATTAATTAATTCAAAATACTGTCAACTGGGGCCGGAGTGATAGCCCAGCGGGTAGGGCGTTTGCCTTGCACGCAGCCGCCCTGTGCCGGCCTGGGTTCAATCCCCGGCATCCCATATGGTCCCCGAGCACTGCCAGGAGTAATTCCTGAGTGCAGAGCCAGGAGAAACCCCTGAACATTGCCGGGTGTGACCCAAAAAAAAAAAAAAAAAAATACTGTCAACTGCTTTGCATTATTCCTTTAGAATCAATCATTATGTAGTTAACTATGAGCCTTTCCTGACCATAGCAGCTTTCAGTGTTATTGGACAATGCTTTATTCAAAGTCATTGTAAATAAACTGCGGGATGTTTCTTAAGTCTCTAGTAATAGCATAAATTTAGTGTTTCTGGGGCCTTGCAGCCACAGGGACAGGAGAAGGCAGCAGGATGGGAGCATTTCTGAGCCCTTAGCTATTGGTATTTGGGTTGCATCTTCTCACAACCAGGAACCTGGGCTGAGCTGCGGTCTTCTCCTGGGCCCTCTGCCCCTGCCTCAGGGAACCTGTGCCCAGCCAGTGATGGTGTTTCCTGTGTCTGTCCTCCAGGTCTCTGCAGGGTGGTGAGATTTATCAGGAGGGTCCTGGACGTGACCCTGCCTCCCCTCCCTCCTGTTTGCCCTGACCCCGGTTGTTGCTCTCTGGCTGGCAGCAGTGACATGCTGGACCCCTCTCTGACTGCCCCTGAATCATGGCTGATGTCTCTTGCACCGGAGTCCTCCAAGGAAGTTGCTTTCCAGACGGGGTCACTGGCCCACAGTCCTGACCTGGGCTTCATGCTACACCCCAGAGATGCTGCTGTGGCTGTTTCTGTTGCTGCTTTGGGTGAATCCCGCCCTGCAGGTGGGTCTCCTCCATGGAAACATGAGTTTCTTCCCCAGATGCTTCAGCTACTTGGGTGAAGTGTGAGGGAATGAAGACATTGCTGGGAATTTTGTGTTGGATTGGATCTAGAGACAGTGTAGTTGGGACAAAAGAGTCTTCCCAGTATTTCTCTATGTATGTATGAATGTATGTATGAATGTATGTATGTATGTATGTATGTATTTTTTGTGTCGGGGTGGGAGGTCGGGAGATTAATCTCCCAAGCCAAGCTAAGGAAGCCCAGGGACTCTACCCAGCAATTCTCAGCCAACTGGCCTGGTGGTTCAATGATAGGCCCAGGATTTGGTGTTGTTCCACCAACACTTGACTCTTTTGTGATGACATGCTGCTTTAGTCTCAGCTTTGTTTTCCTTTTGTGGGGTGTTTGGACCACACCCAGTGGTGCTCATGACTGAACAAGAGTCAGCTGCATGCAGCGACTTAATGCCTTTCTCTCTGGCCTCAGCCTTCCTTCTTCTGGTGTACACAGAGTTCTGCTGGGAACCCTGCTTCTTCCTGTTCTCATCCAAGTTCACATCCCCAGCTAGGATACAGCCATCACCCCATGGTCTCTGCTGTTCTTCCCCTGGTTTTCTCTGCAGCACCACCCCCCACTTACAGGCCTCATTTATTACTCCTTTCACCCTCGTTGGGTGCATATATGTTTAGGAGTGTAATTTCTTCCTGGTATACATATCACTGTATCACTCTATCACTGTCTTCCCGTCCATCATCGATTTTTTCGAGCGGGCACCAGTAACATCTCCATATGTCCTGTCTCATGCAAGTAGAGCCCAAGGGCACCTGCTTGCTCCAGGAACATAAAGAGCCTCAAATCATTCCATCAGGTCATGGGAATGAGGTCTATAATTGTTACTGGTATCTGGCATTTCAAATACGACACGGGTAGCTTGCCAGGCTCTGCCGTACGGGTAGCATACTCTTGTAGTCATCTCAAAATCCAGCATTTATTGATGAACCGCACAGCCGCAAGCGGCCGCGCGAAGTCGGGCTATGATAGGCTGGTCTGCTGATGGAGTTCTGATGAGGGGGAAGTCCAGATGTAGAAAATGGAGGCCCTCATGGAGTGGGGGGTTGTCTGGCTTGTTGTGAGGCTCTGCTGGGGTGGCGGGCCAGGGCTAGAACCTGCCATCCCTCCTGGGCACCTCATGAGCAGCTGAGCACAGGGAGATCCAGTAGCAGCTCGGTCCCATGTCTGTCTCTGGATCAGCATACCTGGGCCGGATTAAAAAAAGACTGCTGCAGGGTGGATCTCCGATGAGCTGGGCTGTGATAGGCTGGTCTGCTGATGGAGTTCTGGGCTGGATTAAAAAAGAATGCTGTAGGGTGGATCTCGATGAGCCGAGCTGTGATAGGCTGGTCTGCTGATGGAGTTCTGGGCGGATTAAAAAGACTGCTGCAGTTCTCTCATCAGAACTCTACCCAGCGACAGCCTATCACAGCCCGTCCTCATTGAGTTCCACCCTGCAGCAGTTTTTTTTTTCAATCTGGCCCAGGTATGCTGAACCAGAGACTTACAGACATGGGGCAGAGCTGCTACTGGCTCTCCCTGTGCCCTGCCACTCACGAGGCGCCCGGGAGGGATGGCGGGTTCTAGCCCTGGCCCGCCACCCCAGCAGAGCTGCACAACAAGCCAGATGATGCCCCCACTCCATCGGGCTGCCATTTTCCACATCTGGACTTCCTCTCGTCAGAACTCCACCCAGCGACAGCCTATCACAGCCTGTCTCATGAGGCCGCAAGCGGCCGCGCAGTTCATCTATAAATGGTGTATTTAGAGGTGAATACAAGGGTATGCCACCTGCATGGCAAGCCTGGCAAGCTGCCCTGTTTTATTTGATATACCAAATACCAGTAACAGTTATATTAGTTAATTTCCATGACCTAATATTAAACTGATAAGAACAGATACTACACTTGATCTTAGCCAAAAAGGCTGAGAAGCGATCCATGACCTAATATAATGGTTTGAGGCTTTTTATGTTCCTGGAGCTAATAGATGCCCTTGGGCTCTACTAGCATGACAAATGGAGATATTACTGGTGCCCACTCTAGCAAATAGATGATCAACGGGAGGATAGTGATAGTGATAGCTGCAGGGTGGATCTCGATGAGCCGGGCTGTGATAGGCTGGTCTGCTGATGGAGTTCTGGGGCCGGATTAAAAAAGACTGCTGCAGGGTGGATCTCAATGAGCCGGGCTGTGATAGGCTGGTCTGCTGATAGAGTTCTGATGAGGGGAAGTCCGGATGTGGAAAATGGAGGCCCTCATGGAGTGGGGGTTGTCTGGCTTGTTGTGAGGCTCTGCTGGGGTGGCGGGCAAGGGCTAGAACCCTGCCATCCCTCCCTGCACCTCATGAGCGGCTGGGCACAGGGAGAACCAGTAGCAGCTCTGCCCCATGTCTGTCTCTTATCCCTTATTTATTAAAATAATAATAAATTATTAATATATTACAATAATAATATATTATTAATATATATTAAATATATATTTATATAATATATCATATATAATAATATATTAAATAATATCACTTGATCACTTGAATCCCGTTATTCATCGATTTGCTCGAGCAGGTGCCAGTAACATTTCCATTGGACCCTATCACGTGCCAATGTAGCCCAATGGCATCTGGTTGACTCAGGAATATGAAGAGCCTCAAAACGTTCCTTCAGGGTCTTTACAAGGAAGTCTGACCATCTTGTAGGTGGGCGGCCACGTGATCTTTTGACATCCCGTGGGATCCAGTCGGTAACGGCTCTAGTCCAGCGGTTGTCTCCAAATCGCATTACATGTCCAGCCCATCTGATTTTCGATGCCTTGGCAAACGAGACAGCATCCCTGATTCTGGAATAGTGACGGAGGTCAGAACTCCGGGATTCCTTCTCTCACTTGAGTGAGGCGTGATATTCCAAGCATAGCTCTTTCGATTCCTCTCTGGGAGACCCGAATAGCATTCTCATCCTGCTTTCGTAGGGCCCAGGTCTCTGAGGCGTATGTTAATGCAGGGAGAACGGTGGAATCAAAGAGATGTGCCCGGAGCCGGAGGTTCTTTGTCCTCTTAGCTATTTCTTCGATGCCTTTGAAGGCATTCCATGCCGCTCTCTTCCTCCTGCGCAGCTCAGGTTTTAGGTCGTTCATCATGTTGATTTCTCGACCTAGGTACACATAACTGCTGCATTCAGAGATGTTTGTTCCATTGAGAGTGAAAGGGGCCTCTGGAACTAGTTCTTTCTTCATGAACATAGTTTTCTTTAGATTCAGCTGTAGACCTATCTTTCCGCATTCTCGGTCAAAGTCAGCCAGCATTTGTGCTGCTTGGCTAATGTTTGGTGTTATTAGAACAATGTCATCAGCGAAGCGGAGGTGGGTGTAGTTGCCGACCATCTATCTTCACTCCCATTCCTTCCAATTCTAATTGTTGCATGATGTTCTCGATGGTGGCGCTGAAGAGTTTTGGTGAAATGGTATCACCTTGTCGAATCCCTCTTTTCACATTAATGATCACTTCTTTGTAGAATGGTGAGATCCTGGTGGTGAATCCGTAACACAGCTCACAAAGGATCTTGATGTATTGGGTTTGAACACCCTGTTTGGCTAGGGCTTCGATGACTGCTTCAGTCTCCACAGAATCAAAGGCTTTCTGTAAATCAATGAACGTGAGACAGAGTGGCATCTTGTACTCCCTACAAACCTCAATGAGCTTGGTTACCGTGTGGATATGGTCGATTGTGCTGAATCCTTTCCGGAAGCCTGCTTGCTCGCATGGTTGTCCTTCATCTAGTGTTCTGCTAATCCTGTTCAGGATGACTCGTGTAAACAGCTTGTAGATGACAGACAACAGGCAGATGGGGCGATAGTTGCCGATGTCGTAAATGTCTCCCTTCTTGAACAGTAGAACTGTCCTGCTGGTTTTCCATTGGGAGGGCACCTTGCATTCGGACAGGTAGCGTGTGAAGAGCCGAGCTAGTGTATTGATGAGTACTGACGGCAGATTCTTCAGGTGTTCGGGTCTGACTTTGTCTGGGCCTGGTGCTGTTCCCTTCTTTACTGACAAGATGGCATGTCGGATTTCAGAAGGGAGAACGTTGGGAATGACATATCCATCCTGTGGAATTTGGTATGTGGGCAGGTGGATGTGGCTATCAAAGAGATTTGAGTAGAAGTCATGGATAATCTTCTCCATTGCCTTTCTGGAAGATGTAATAGATCCATCAGGCGTCGGAGGGCAGTCATCTTGGTCTTATAGTTGGCGAAGGACAGGCGGGCAGTGCGAATGCTTTTCCCGGCTTCTGCTGCATCTTCCAGTATTTCTGCTCTTCTGTCTTTGAGGTCTTCTTTTATCACTTCTCTGCACTGTTTAGCAAGCTTGGATGTTAGCATTTGGTCTCCTGAGGCTCGCGCCTTGCCACGTTGGCGAATGAGCTCGAGAGTTTCTGAAGACAGGCGTCCTTTTGTGTCTTTTCTCTCTCTCAGCATTCTTCGCACAATTATGGAGGTGCTGAACGAGTCGCTTGTATTCTTCATCGATGTCGTCAATGATGGTATCTTCCCATGTTGCTGCAATGGTGCCAAAGAGTTCCCAGTTGGTGGTCATTCTGGGAGTTCTCTTCTTATTTTTTTTTTTTTTTTTTTTTACACACACTTTATTTATTTATTTTTTT